>JBBBDQ010001958.1:2635000-2927500 GCA_037127315.1 Ascarosepion bandense
GTGAGTGAGAGAGATCTAGAGATCTTTCCACCAGAGGTCTATTGGTCTACGTTCATAGCTCTACTACGACTACGTCTCAGGATACTGCATACGACGATTACGTCTACGTACTAGATTGACCTACCCGGTTACCAATTAACTCCCTCGTATTGATATATATCCCATTACCGGACATAACAAAGCGAGAGAAAGATAAGGTTTGCTTGCTTCATTCGTTTTTTACGGTTTATCAACACTTTGCAGGTTATTTAAAGACAGAAAATATTTTTCGAGTGTAAATTTTTTCTTGAGGAGATAATAATGGTTTTAGTGATACAAATCTTAACCGATAGATGGGGTGAGAGAAGCGGTAGATTCATATCTTTCCTCAGGGTATTTGATCGTAAGTCAATATAACGTGCCCAACACATATTGGAAGTTGACTCTCCGAATAATAATGCTCAGTCAATATCCATTCCACATATCGAAGTTTACAGCACCTATTATTTATAAACGGTCACCCATCTTAATACTGACTAGGCTTGACGTTCGTGATTGCAAAGAAAATTAAGATGAAAGAAATATTTGTCAAAATTTAATAATGATTGACAATACTTGATCTAATAATTAATTTATGTCGGTTTACATACTTGCATCAAAAATTAAGATGAAAGACATATTTGTCAATATTTGATAATGATTGACAATACTTGATCTAATAATTAATTTATGTCGATTTACATACTTGCATCAAAAATTAAGATAAAAAACATATTTTTTATTATTTAATATTGATTGACAATGCTTGATCTAATAATTAAATAATGTCGGTTTACATACTTGCATCAAAAATTAAGATGAAAGATATATTTGTCAATATTTGATAATGATTGACAATACTTGATCTAATAATTAATTTATGTCGGTTTACATACTTGCATCAAAAATTAAGATAAAAAACATATTTTTTATTATTTAATATTGATTGACAATGCTTGATCTAATAATTAAATAATGTCGGTTTACATACTTGCATCAAAAATTAAGATGAAAGATATATTTGTCAATATTTGATAATGATTGTCAATACTTGGTCTAATAATTAATTTATGTCGGTTTACATACTTGCATCAAAAATTAAGATAAAAAACATATTTTTTATTATTTATTATTGATTAACAATGCTTGATCTAATAATTAAATAATGTCGGTTTACATACTTGCATCAAAAATTAAGATAAAAAACATATTTTTTATTATTTAATATTGATTGACAATGCTTGATCTAATAATTAAATAATGTCGGTTTACATACTTGCATCAAAAATTAAGATGAAAGATATATTTGTCAATATTTGATAATGATTGACAATACTTGATCTAATAATTAATTTATGTCGGTTTACATACTTGCATCAAAAATTAAGATGAAAGACATATTTGTCAAAATTTAATAATGACTGACAATGCTTCATCTATTTATAAAAGTAGACAGAGTATTTGGGTTGAAAAAGAACGGAAATTTAGATGAAAGAAATTTGACAAAATAGTGATAGTTGACATGTTTAATCTAATATAATAATGTCGGTATGAATAGTTGCAATGAAAAGTTTTTATTTATTTATTTTTACTGTTTATCAACCTTTTATTTAAAGTGGGTCAAAATCAAGACATATCTTGGGGTGTAAGAAAAAAAAGTTTTCGTTGGAAGTGGATATTGCCATAATTACTATTTTTTCATAATTATAAGAATTATTCTAGACACAAGTCCTATTGTTTAGCCTATAGCTTAGGAGATGGACTTCTACCTTTCCCATGTGTATTTGAGTCTAATGTAATATAACGAGCCCATCTGTAAATCGAACTTTCCTCTTTGATTTCTCACTCCAAGACGATGTCCATTACGCCACCTGCACACCATCTACAATAAAAAGCAATTGAAATTAAAATGAAAGAAATACTAGTCAAAAATTAATAATAATTGAAAATGCTTCACCTAATATTAAAATAATTATAGAATGAATGTTTTAATATGTTCAAGGAAAGGTAATCCATTTAAGATAAAAAATACTAGTCCAAAATTCATTGAGGTTCACAATGCGTCATCTATTAACAAAATAATAATAGAATGAAATATTAGTAGGTGTGGAGGTGCAGGGTATATTGACTCGAAACGAGAAATCAGGGAGCCGCGTTCGAACCACAATTGAATTCCTTGCATTCATTTACGCGCAAATACCATTGGGAAAGGTATTAATCCGTCTCTTCCCTCCAGTTTTGGGTTAAATAACAGGACAGATTGGGTTCTATAGCAATGGCTTGCAACCAATCTACCGCAGAAAGTAATGGCAATCTGTTGCGGAATAATGTTCTACACAGTCAGTCATGTCTCTCTCGAGACATGATCGCTCAAGCGTGTATTACGTATGGCACTTAACTGATTGAATGTTTCCTTTAATGATAGAATAGTAGGTGTAAGAAAAGCAATTAAATTTAAGATAAAAGAATTACTAGCCCAAAATTAATAATGGTTGACATTATCTATTAACGCTGGTTTAAGTATTTGCAATGAAAGGCTGTTGAAGTTAGGATTAAATACTAGTAAAAACAAAAATTAAATTTTAAATTCATTTGTCATTATTAATAGAATGAAAGCAAAGGGTAAAGAAGATAAGCAAAACAGAAGAGCACATTTAAATTCGAAGAAAAATTGTAAATGAAGAAATGATGATTATTGTGCTGTGGGTCATCCATAGTTTAGGCATCAATGCCAGCTGTCATTTAGTGATGTCCCCTTTCGGGAAATATAACGCCGCTGATAGAGTTGAAAGTAAAGCAAAACATAGCGATAGACACATGAAGCTCAGGACGATCTGATCTGTTGACAGATGAGAAACAAAAAGCAGCTCGCTGAAAAATAACATTTTTCAACAAATTGAGCCAGTGTCAATACAGTCCTTTTCTTTTTACCAATAAAAGTTAGAAAAAAGTGATTCCAAAAAATATTGCTTCTTCTTTTCACACACACACACGTGTATGTGTGTGCGTGGGAGCAATACGACGTAAGTGTAAATAATGAAATTAATTCTAGCTTAAAAGCTACACTTCGAAGTGTTTGCGAAGTGTTAACAATTAATTCTACGAAATTTTACCTTGCAAAAAAAACCTTTCACTTTAACTCTAATTCCTTGAAATCTTGAAGAAATAAAATTGATTACTTCTATTATCAATTTTTTAAAAATATTTTAAACTGAATTTAAAAACAAAAAAATTTAAATCTACAAAACTTTTGTGTTACTTTAAACGTCATTTAATTTAAAAAGTTACTTTTCTTTGTTTTTTTTTTCAGTTATTTTAAAATTTGAATTTTTAACTGTTTCCTCCTCATCTAGACACAAATCCCTATACTGGATGTTCAAGTACCAAATGAAAAGGAAATTTTCTACCCTGACATCATCTCGGTTTCCAAAAAGATATAATATGTCTATGTAGAGCAAGTGTGGCCCGTGTTAGAGGGGTTTCAGACACACAGACAGACAAATAGAAATTGTCATTTATTTAGAGATGAAAAAAAAAGAAAAAAGAAAAGAAAGAATGTTAATTTGTACCTGTTCACTACTCATCCGGAAGAAATCTCAACACTCGATGTTCAAACACCAGATGAAGGGAAGATTTTCAACCCTGAGATCATCCTGATTCCAAATAGAAATAATATGTCTATGTAGAGCAAGTGTGGCCCTAGTTAGAGGGTTTCCAGATGCACGGACGAACCGACAGAAATTGCCATTTATTTATTTGTTAGATCTATGGAAGATTGATTGAAAAATAGAATTTTAATTTTTAACTTCCCTCCTCATTCGGAAATAAATCTCAATAGTTGATGGTCAAGAACCAGATGAAGGGAAGATTTTCAACTCCGGGATCATCCTAATTCCGAAAATGTATAATATGTCTATGTACAGAGCAAGTGTGGTCAGAGTTAGGGGAGTTGCAGACACACGGACAGACAGATTTTGTCACGTATATAAGCAAAAACTAAAATAAAAGAGCTGAAAAAATACAGATATACAGGCAGATGAACAGACACAAACAAACATCTTACCTTATATATATATATATATATATATATATATATAATCTATTTTCTGCACTATTGTAAGAACTGCAACCTTGAAACTTCTGAATATCGTTTCTTATGTCTTTGTCTATGAGTGTATCAAATTTGATTAAAATCGAACCACTCCTTCTATAACCCGATTTTTTCGATTATCGATTTTCGATATTTATCGGGAGTACCTGGACACAAAACCTAGCTAAGAACACTCGCAGACGTTTATAGTACAACTGTGTAAACTTTCAAGAAAATTGGTTCAGCCGTTTCGGTGTCTATATGTAACACACACACACAGAGGAAAGTTCCATTTATAAATAAGTTTAGATAGATAGATAGAATTTTATTTTTAAATCTTCCCTCCTCATTCGGACGCAGACATTAATACTGTATGTGCAAGGTGAAGTGAACATTTTTAACCCTGCAATCATACCGATTCCAAAAATCCCCGGTTCACACTCCACCCACGTCTATTGAACAAGTGAAGAGGCTCATCCCTTGTTTCCTGTTTAGGATACGGTTTTCGGTTTTCCAATCTTTTTACTCTTACATAGCCCCCTGCGCATCAGTGGCGTTATTGCCTTGCTTGGGGCAATATGATTTTTAAAAAAATCTAAACTTATATATAAATGATATAAATGGAACTTTGTGTGTGTGTCCGTTACCTATAGACTCCGAAACGTCCGAATCAATTTTCTTGAAAATTTACACAGTTGTACTATAAGCGTCTGCGAGTGTTCTTAGCTAGGTTTTGTGTCGAGGTACCCCCGATAAATATCGAAAATCGAAAAAATCGGGTTATAGAAGGAATGGTCCGATTTTAATCAAATTTGATACACTCGTAGACAAAGACATAAGAAACGATATTCAGAAGTTTCAAGGTTGTAGTTGTTACAATAGTGCAGAAAATTTGATATCGATACCAGGAAATCAAAATTTGACTTACATCCATTCATTTTTCTTTCAGTCTACGGTTTTGCTTTAACTGGAAACCACTATTGCTTTTTAGTCTTTCGTGCCAACGTCCAAAGAGTCAAGAGACTCCAGGACCATGGATTAGTTTTAAAGCTTTCATTACACCCGAGCAACGCCGGGCTATACTGCTAGTATATATTATGTCTATGTAGAGAAAATGTGGTCCGAGTTAGAAGTTCAAGACACACGGACGGACAGACAGAATTTGTCATTTTTTTTTTACATAGATTGAAGAAGATAAATAGATTTAGATCTATGGAAGATTGATAGATAGAATTTTAATTTTTAAATCTTCCCTACTCATTGGGACAAAAATCTTAATAATGGCTGTTCGATCACCAGATGAAGTGAAAAGTTTCAACCACAGGATCAATCTGATTCTAAAATGTTATAATATATCTATGTCGAGAGATAGTGTAACTTGATATAAAGGTATTCCAGACACACGGAGGGACAGAGAGTTTTTGTCACTTCTTTTTTAGATAGAAGAAGATAGATCTATGTAAGACTGATAGGTCGATAGAATTTTAATTTTTCACTGTACCCTTCTAATTAGGACACAAATTTCAATCAATACTGGATGTTCAAGCTTCAGATGAAGCGAAGAGTTTCAACCACAGGATAAATTTGATTCTAAAATGTTATAATATATCTATGTAATGCGCAAGTGTGGCCCGATTTACACGGGTTTCAGACAAACAGACGGACAGACAGAATTTATCATATTTTTAGATAGATAGATAGATAGATAATGAACATATTGAGATAGATAGATTTTTTATACACATCCTTCAATGTGTATAAAAAAAACTAATTTATTCATCTAAACGTAGAAATACGATTATATGGGAAATCTAACTAAGGTAGATAATTCATGCTTCTACGCAATTAGATAATTCGCATAATTACTTCCCTTGAATTTTTTAAATTCCCTAACATATTTTTTGGTTTTTAAAAATTATTTTTGCAACTCTAAATATTCCAGGTAATCAGATAATTCACGCCACCATGTGATCAGATAATTTCACACCTGCACGTGATCACATTATCACTTTCCTTGAATTTTTAAAAAAAATTTCTTAACGTTTATTTAGTTCTTCAAAATGTATCAACACGTTTCCGCTGCAAGGCAATTGATGATAATGGTAAAAGATTGTAAAACTGTAAAAATTTGACCCTGATGATGAACGTTCGAAAGTACTCGGTTAACATATGGATAATATTTGTATCAGTATAATTTTGAAATAAAAAGTCTCATTAGAAAATATGAGAAAATACAAAATCTACACGACTAAGTTGTCTATAACGTTTTATACAATATGTTTAAAAAAAAAAAAAGGATGCTGCCTAAATACACGCATTTTATATAGATAGATAGATAGATAGATAGATAGATAGAATTTTAATTTTTAACTATTCACCACTCATTCGGACACAAATCTCAATAGTTGATGATCAAGCACCGAATGAATAAAAGATTGTCGACCCTAGTGTCATCCCGATTCCAAAAATATGTAATATATGTTTATGAAGAGCAAGTGTGACCCAATTTCGGCGGGTTGGAGGAGGTGTTCCAGACACACGGATGGACAGACAGAATTTGCTATTTTATTTCATTTAAATTGAAGAAGTTAGATAGATTTAGATCTATGAAAAATAGATAGATAGAATTTCAATTTTTAAATGTTCCCCTCTTATTCGGACAAAATACTCAATAGTTGATGTTCAAGCACCAGATGAAGGAATAATTTTCAACTTTGGCATCATCCTAATTCTAAAAATGTGTAATATGTCTATGTAGAGTAAGTATGACGCGAGTTATAGTGGTTCCAGACGATTGTAGAAGATATATATATATATATTATAAATTATGTTTTAGAACATGTACATAATTTCTTCTATATATGTCCTCTTCTCTGCAATCATATGGCTGTTTCAGTGTTTGGATTCAAACACATCATCGGGAGAAATAAAGGTTTGGAATCATTCTCTGTTTATATTTGTTTCGTTGTTGTCGTGGGGGTTATTGGTGATTAAGTGAATGTGTTTCTCGTTTTGACCGTTAGACTTTTGAAGAATCTGGTGTGTAAGTGTGAAATTGTTGATTAATGGTATTATCTGTTGGAATGTACATTTTATCTGTCGGGTATATCTTTTGGTTAGAGTTTCTAAGAGGGCGGCGTGTTGATTGGTCATTTTTATTGTTGCCTATCGTTTAATTGATTTATGTCTGCTGTTAGTGGACCTAATTCATGTATTTACTTTGATTCTGTGTCTAAGTTTTCACTTTGGGCTTTCTTAGATAGACGTGATAATGTTATATATCGACAAACAACAAACACGCATATATATAAAAATATAAAGTTATATTTTTATTAATGACGATGAACCGTGTAGCATAGGGAACAGAGAATTGAGAGAGCGCGCTTCTAATGGGTTGACGGGAGTGTAGTCTTATCTGTTGTGTCTCTCTCTTCACCGGCCGATCTCTGTTGCTCCTCTACTGGCGAATCCGTGTGCCGAGGTCTTTTTATAATCTTCCAGAACCGGGACTTTTTCTTCCGGTTTTGCCTCGCCCACGTAATTCTCAGAGACACCTGTTCTGTTTGCCTCTGTAGCCATTTCCGCTGCTGCCGGAAATAAGGTCAAACGACATCCGTTCCTTTCAACGACCGGAAACATCCTCGCTTGCATCAGCCTTCCTCGGGTGGGGCCAGATTGTTATATTACATTCCTCGCCCTCCCATTTTCCAAAATGTTCACCTAAGAACATTTTAAGCGCAACACCCTCACACTCCTCCCCATGCCACACAAGCCCGACAATTGTATAAAACATGTGCACGCCAAAACAAGTGCATGCCGAAACAAAAAAATATATAGGGGAGCCTACATCGGCAACCCAACAATGTTCGTGTCCATCGTGAAAATTGTTCTACCAGCTCGATGTTTCATTGTTCTTTTTTTTTTTTAATATCCATTTTCACAGAATTGGGCAAAGTTCTTAAAAATGTTCATTTTCTTTCTCGACTCTGTCCATAAGCGTAGACGCCTCGATGCACGACCACATGATCATAGGCGGTAACCGCGCCCCAGTTTCTAAACTGACATCGAGTAAATGACCTTTGACCAACACCATGCGTGTTTCTGCTCGAGTTTATTGTTACACATGTAACTTCATTTAATTTAATTTCAAACATACTATGTTTGAACACAGAAAAATGGACATTATCTGCAGTACATATCATTCATAGTCTGACCGAGAAATGTTCAATAGAAAATGAAGAAAATTACCCTGATTCCAACGTTAATCCGCATGCAATTTACTTGTGGAGGATTAGAGGTTTCATCTATATTAATTTAGTCTAAAAAAATGCACCCGTGACTCGTAGTTCCTTAGTTTGTACAATGTCTTCTATTCCTTGAACTACTTCCTCTGGATTCGAATCCAAGCATATCTGATTTGTTGACATCTCTTTGTTTAACGCAGAGACATTTGAGTGTTGAACACCCGTTGACCCCGGAGTACTATTCACAACGGATAACTCCCTTTCCTTTCCCGAAGCACTGTTGCTTCTTTCACACTTAAAAATCCGCTTCCTAGCTATTATTCCAAGGATTATCATAACGCCGACTATGCCAGCAATGACTCCTATCGTCAACTTCTTCGGGAGTTCTTCATATCCTTCACTAAATCTTTCCATATCTATCTGTTCCAAGGTATTTACTAGTTTGCGGATAGGAATCTCCTCCATATCGCGCAATTCTACCGGCATGATGTCCACTGAAAAATTGGGAAATTTCTGCGTAATTGGGGACCAAACCACTGAACCAGAGACGTTTATGGGTGTGAGCTGTAGCTTCCCTACGTTTCTAAATCTTGAGTCACCGTTAACCTGTGCAGCCAACACCATGTGATCATTGTACGCAGTACACCCCTCCTTTATCCGTATACTGGCCAGCGGGGCCTGGGCGACAAGCTTGCTCCGAGACCCGCCACCACAAAGAACAAATCCCTGGTAGCAGCGACCATCCAAGATTCCCGGTCTACCCTGATTGCGATTGGAAGTCGAGTATTCGTTTTAACTGTGGAATCTGCAGGTCTATCCGTGTCAATATAAAGTTTTCAGAAATTAATATATCTTCAAAAGATATTTCCCAAGTCACATAAATGAAAATTCACAGAGGATGTTGAATTGATGGGAACCTGCACAAAAGCATAATTCACAAACATAGAAATGTAAATCATTTTGTATTATACAGTCATTGAAAAGAAATCCAAAAAAAAGAAAACCTAACACTGCACAAACCAAAGAAAACATTGTTATCAACAAGTTAATCCAATTATCCACTTTAAAGAGTAGAAGAAACTTTCTTTACATGATTTTACATTTCACTTACTCAATAAAAGTAAGATTAATTAAGCAACATACCAGTAAACTCACTTCACATATATGGTAAAATATTAACAAAAAAATAAATCATTAACTCAGATGTTTTATACTTACAGATAGGTAAATATCTCAACTTTATTCCTCCCGTCAACCCCAACCTATGCGCTCTCCGCTAGGCGTACTACGCTCTGCACCCCCTCCGTTCTACCCTTAATGTGTTCGACACCGAACAATCCACATTTCTCAATTCTAGGGTCAGATCGGCAAAAGTATGCTGTTCCATTTTTTTTTTTAACTAGACTTATAAACAAGAGCAGAACACACACACTATCAAATCAAAGAGTCACCTGCCTTGGCTGATGTCTATAGTCGTGCGGCTGCTTCTATTTTCGTCTTCTTTTTTCTTTCTATCTGGTAGTTTTAAGTCCGTTGAATTTCAATCGTCGCCGTGGCAACCAGCTCGCATCTAACCGTTTTGTTGTCTCAAAACAGCAAGTCACTAGGCACCAATTATGCGTCTGTTATATATCGACAAACAACAAACACGCATATATAAAGTTATATTTTTATTAATGACGATGAACCGTGTAGCATAGGGAACAGAGAATTGAGAGAGCGCGCTTCTAATGGGTTGACGAGAGTGTAGTCTTATCTGTTGTGTCTCTCTCTTCACCGGCCGATCTCTGTTGCTCCTCTACTGGCGAATCCGTGTGCCGAGGTCTTTTTATAATCTTCCAGAACCGGGACTTTTTCTTCCGGTTTTGCCTCGCCCACGCAATTCTCAGAGACACCTGTTCTGTTTGCCTCTGTAGCCATTTCCGCTGCTGCCGGAAATAAGGTCAAACGACATCCGTTCCTTTCAACGACCGGAAACACCCTCGCTTGCATCAGCCTTCCTCGGGTGGGGCCAGATTGTTATATTACAATAAGGGCGGGGTGTTTTTTCTTTCCAATTTTGATTTTTTCGGTATGGAATATTTTTTAAAGTATATTTTTAAAAAAAATATTTTATACTCAAGTTTGGAGTATTATTGTATTTAGGCGAAGTTATTTCAAGAACTCTAAATTTGTATTTTTTAGGAAGTAAATGCAAATTAGCGTTTTATCAGTTTTTTGTATAAAGTTGTATGTGTAATCTTAATTTTAAGTTTAGAGGGTAGGTTTTTTCTTTTTTCCATATTTTATTTATTTAGATATTTTTGCGGGCATTAGATCTTGCTTTAAGTATTTATTACATCGATTTTTTCTATAGCATTTTTTATCCTTTATAATAATAACAAATCTCTGTTCAAATTTCCAATACTTTTTAGTGTGATTGTAGGGTTAGATCTTACAGTTTATTTTTGTGTATGATATAATTATTCTGAAGTAGTATATTTCTAATCTTGATTTTGAATATATGAATTTTGATTCTTTTTCAGTTTTGGGAGCCATTTGTTTAATTTTTGATTTTTCTAGTACGGAATAGTTTTGTATTTAAGTAAGGTTATTGGTGTAGGCTTTAGTGATAGACCTTCCTTTAAGGATTTATTGGATTTATTTTATCTTTTATAATGAGAATATCTAATCAAACTCTTGGTATTTCTTAGCATGATTGTAGGGTTAGGTCCCTAATGTGCTCGCAGTTTACTGTGGTTTCGTGTCTCTGATTCAAGAGCTTGTTACTATTTATATATTTAAGGATCTCTATTTTTTCTTGAAGGCAAAGAAAGCATGGTTCTTTTATAGATTTTGCTGTTCTTGCTTTTTTGAGAATTTTCCATTTGACCGTAGGTGTTTTATTTTTGTTTTTTAATTTCCAAAAGTGTTTGGAGAGAGATGTCATGTTTTGTTTTTCTTTGTTATTGAAGGATGAGAGGTGATTGTAAAAGCGTTTTTTAAATACGTTCATGGTATTCTCAATATATATTTTTCATCTTTAGGATATATATATCGTTCATTCAGTAATGAATTAGAACACTCTCACTACTGGCGTATGAATACATGATATATCACACGCTAAAAGTCTGCCTCAGAGGTAGAATCGCAGACTGACGCCAATTCATTCGGATTTCAATCCTAGCTAAAAGCAATCGGATGTCTAACCGTACTGATGAGCTGTCTGCGGATGACTATATATATAACAATAAATTTATTTTTAAACCCATCTCGAAAAAACCACCGAGTATAAACGCGGAGGGGAAAAATGGAAACAAAAAAAGAAACGAACAAAGCACTCGTCGAGAGAAAAAAAACCGAGACGAGAACCCTAACACGTAAAGCGCTCAATACAATAGCAGAGAAAATAAATAAGTAAAAAGCTAACTTAGAGCCAACGGACCTACCTAGGTTTCACCTAACGGTTGTCAGGGCAAGTCGGCAATATATATATATATATATCTTCTTAATGAACAACAGTCTGAACAAAGCCAGGACGCTCAAACCCTCGGCTACGATGATTTCGTGTTATGTCAATCATTGACGGCTTCTGTAAAGAGAGCCGTCTACCCAATTTCATTCACAAGGCTTGGGTTAACCCGTGGTATGGTTTTTTTTATGGTTTTCAGATGTCGCACGCTGGAATCACCTCCTCCATATCGATAATATCACTTTCCTGGCAATTCGAACATGGTGAGATTAGAACCCAGGCCTCATGGTCAGAACGCGGCCAAACTCTCATGATACATACATATGTATAAACTGGCGTTAATAGATAGATAGATAAGAAGAGAATTAGAAAAGATATGTATTGAAATATAATTAGATTAAATGAAAAAATTATGGAATGAAAATAATAAATCTATAACTTTATATACAATAACGAAGAAGAGTGAGACAGAAAACAAGAGATTATAATCAATCAATCAAGTGAGAGAGAGAGAACTAAAGAAAGAGCAAAAAAGAGACTGTATATTTGTGCCTTTGACGGTGATGTAGGTGAATGTGTGTTAAGACTGTGCCAATTCTTACGAATGCCAGCCGGGAGTGAAACGACGAGGTAAATTAAACAGAGAACCGTGTCAAATACTGAAATGGAATTTGGAAACAAATGAATTAAAAGACAAAAAGCCGGAAACAATTGTCTGAAACAAAAGAAAGAAAGAAAGAAAGAGAGAAAGAAAGTATTGCATGAAAAGTGAAGCCAACAAAAGGGAAAAGAAAGACATTAAAAAAAAAAGAAATTGAAAAGTTTGATTAAAAAACGAAAGAAAAAATGACGACAATAATTAAAAAATGGTAAGGAAAATAGAGAAAAAGGAATGAAGAATAAGAATAAGATGAAAAATCAAATAGAAAGCAAAATATTTGTAAGAAAAAAGAAAGAAAAGTAGATAGGAAGGCAATGAGCAAAAAGCAGACGACAACAAAAAAAAAGAAAAAATGAGCGCCGCAGTAAGAAACAAAAGGTTCAGGGAAAGAAAGAAAGATTTGTAAACAAATTAAGTCGAAAAATTAAGATTAAGAAGTACACTACAAATTTGAAGAATATCTGAACAAAACTAGAAAATATTTAAAACAAAAGAAACAAGACGAGAACCGATAATGAAAATGGGCGGAAATGGAAAGAACATTAAAAAAATAATTGGCAAGAAGCGACTGTTAAAGAAAAATTTAACAAAGAGAAAAGATATAGATAAACGGAATTAAAAATCAAGACAAAGAAAGAATACATAAGCTAAAAAAAATCGAGAAAAGATGTTAGAAAGAAAGAAAGAAAAAAACGACAGAAAGTAAAGGGAAGAAATAAAGAGGTTTAAAACCTCTCCTATTCTTTTATTTGTTCTCTTTTTCTTTCCTTTCTTTTCTATCTTCTTCTAAAGAAAAGGAAAGGAAAAAGAGAAAGATGTAAAGCTTCAAACAGTAGAAAAAGAGGGAGAAAGAAAAGGAAAGTAAAAAAAAATAGTGAAAAAACCCTTTTCAAACGAAGGAGAAATAGAAAAAAAAGAGAGAAAGAAAGTGGTGATGGTAGGAAAAAGTGGGAAAATGTCATACAATTTTTAAAGGGAAGAGATAAAAAGTGAGAGAAAAAATGGAGTTAAAAAAGGAAGAGAAAAAAAGAGGGAAAAGTTTCGATTAAAAAGAACTGGAGAAAAAAAAAAGAAGAAAGAAAATTTTAAAGGAAAAAGCGGGCGGTGAAAAAGAAAGTAGAAATGAAAGAGAAAGAAAAGATTTAAAGGACAGAAGGATGAAAAGGAAAAAGAAGATAAAGAAAAGAGAAAGAAAGAGAGAGAAAAAGGAAGTGAAAAAGCAAATGGGAAGAAAGAAGAACAAAAAGAGATAACGACTTTATAGAAAATAGAAAAAGAATAGAGAAAAGTCTTAAAGCAAAAAGAGAGAGAGAAAATAGGATAATGGGAAGAGAAAGAAAAGCAAGGTTGAAATAAAAAAAGAAGACAAAGAAGAACAAGAAAGAAAAGTATTAAACAATCGAGAGTGGAAAGGAGAGAGAAAAAAGAGAAAAGGAACGTAGAATGAGTAGAGGCAATACTGCAAACAGAAAAGAAAGAATGGTGAAATTCGAACCCAGGCCTCATGGTCAGAACGGGGCCATGTTCCCATGATACATACATATAAATAAACTGGCGATAGATAGATAGATAGAAATTTAAACAGACTGAGATAGATAGATACGAATGACTGAGAGCGGCAATACTGCAAACAGAAAAGAAAGAAAGAAAGAAAGAAAGAAAGAAAGAAAGAAAGAAAGAAGTAAAGCATTTCACTCTTTCATTTCTATTCCGTTTTCTTCGGTCGTAACCTTTGAAGAAACATCAGTGGAGACCTCCATTGCGGCAATAGTCTCTACAATTAAGTTCACTGTTGTAATTTCTTGCCTTTAAGTGCTAGGCACTAAAAGCTGGGCTGGAAGTAATCATCTTTGGCGAGAAGTAATTGGAGGTTGAGGTGAGATGTTTTGCTTCCGCGCACATCGACCGATTAATCACTTCTTGCATGATTCCCAGAAGACGAAAACAGGCCAGAACACAAACCCAAACACGAAACAAGCGTACAAGTTGCTCACAATTGAACTCCGTGTCTCAACCTTACCCTTTTCGCCCTGAACATCATGACTCGAAGACCTTAACTTATTTATCAAGAGATCAACTCTCTTCGAATCCTACTTTCAATAGAAGTTTCCTCTGCTATATATATATAGTGTATCGAGGCAGAAAATAATTTTCTAAACATGTACTGTTAAATATAAGAGACAATGAATGTCTATATGTTTAATCATGAGCCGCTCTAAACGTCGTATTTTGGCTTTAATTTCAGTTGAAAATAAAGACAAAAATTCTCCAAACTTTTGGATAATTTTTTATTAATTTGGTTCTCATTGAAATTTCTTGGTGTTAGGATCATTTAATGCTGCGGCATCATGTAACTTAAATTTAGTCTATCGAGGCAGCAAATAATTTTCTAAATATACACTGTTAAATACGACGTTTAGAACGGCTCATGATTAAACATAATAGACATTCATTGTCTATTATATTTAACAGTATATGTTTAGAAAATTATTTGCTGCCTCGATAGACTAAATTTAAGTTACATGATGCCGCAGCATTAAATGATCCTAGCTCCAAGAAATTTCAATGAGAACCAAATTAATAAATATTATCCAAATGTTGGAGAATTTTTGTCTTTATTTTCAACTGAAATTAAAGCCAAAATACGACGTTTAGAACTGCTCATGGTTGAACATAATAGACATTCATTGTCTCTTATATTTAACAGTATATGTTTAGAAAAATAATATATATATATATATATATATATATATATATATATATATATATATACTGATGAGCTGTGATACAGCGAAACAGATCTGTCTGCGGATGACTATATATATGTATATATACACACAAATGAATAAGGAACGAAGAAAATATTTGCTATGTTCAAAACATTAATTTAAAACAGTGCTCAGTATAAAAATAGAGAAATTAATATTTATTATAAATTATACATTAGAACATGTACAAAATTTCGAACATGTTAGAAGGGAATAAATTTTTTTTTAAATAATCAAAAATTACTTTGATCTTTCCTCTTAATAATAACATATTTTCATGGAAAAAGTTCGTTTTTATTAAGTTAGGGGCCTTTTTTTATTCATATTATGCTGTTTTTTTTTATCGATTTTGTAGAGGGACCTACTTTTTTGTCTTTCTCTTCGCCTTCATGTCATATTTTCCTAATTTTTTCTATTTATTTATTTATTTTTTGCTCGCTTGTTTTGTTCCTCCTTTTCATTTGGTTTTATAACCTGAAATTGTTTCTCAATTCTGCACATGAAAAAAACATTGCTGTTCTGCCTAATGATGATTAGCGGCTAGGATGAACGAATTAGTGAGTCGAGTTCGAATTCCAATCGAGTTTATTACATTCACTTATGTGCTAATACCCTTGGGAAATCTATGAATCCATACCCACACCGCCACTGCCACCACTTTTAGATTGAAAAGAAGGGACACCATAACATTGGACAACAGCCAGTCTAAGATAAGGAAACTCTAAATTCCAACCACTTGTAGGTCTCTTCGAAAACAGATTCACCTCTGAGAGGAAAGGACTGGGTAAACCGCAGCATTCCAGGTGCAAAAAGAACCGGCACGTCATTGCCCTATTCTGTCCTGGGTGTCTCTACGAACAATAATTGTGAGAAGTGGTGACATATTTTCTTTTATAAGACAGGCGTAAGGTTAAATTTTGTCTCTGTGTCTACGTGCGTTGTGGTGTAGTGTTATTTGGTATGATCACTAGTGATGACGACGTTATGCAACCATTAATCTTCCCAGAGGGTTTCAGCCTCAACACAGAGGCCTACATCAAATGTCTTGAAGAAGGTAGTGCTGTCCTGGGACAAGAGGGTGGAAACGGGACTCTGCACCATGCTACCCAAGCAGGAGAACACAGGAGTTGTAAGACAATTTCTGCGACCACATAACCATTTACGCCTGGCCAATTAACTCTCCGGGCTGCAACCCCGTTGATTATTATGTGTGGGCGTAGTTGAACGCAAGATCAACAAAACTCCTTGTCACACCAAAAAAAATGAGCTGAAAGCAAAGATTATGGCCGCATTCACAAATTTAAACAAGGAGACCATCCACAAGAGCTACAAAAGATTCAAAAGTTGTCACGAGGTCGTGGTTAAAATCAATAGAGATTTTACTGAATGAATTTATCTACGCATCGTTCATTCAGCAATGAATTAGAACACTCTCAGCTATTGGGCGTGTATAATGATAATATACACGCTAAAACGTCCGCCTCCTTCTACCGAGCGCTCATAGCTTAGAGGTAGAATCGCCGACTGATGCCAATTCGGTCGGCTTTCAATCCTGGGTAAAAAGCAATCCGCTGTCTAACCGTACTGATGAGCTGGGATACAGCGAAACAGATCTGTCTGCGGATGACTATATATATATATATACCGTGTATTTAGGCAGCAAATTTTATTTTCAACATGTCGGATTAAATATTATGTCTGCTTATTTTTAATAAAATCCGTTCATACTCACGGATAATCTTTCGCGTATTACCATCGAAAGATGTCAGAAATGAGTTGTAACGTTCACAGATGTTATCATGATTCTTGTTGTTAAGTAAATTCATCTGTTAAAATAAGAGATCAGTGTTATTTCCATTTTTCTTAATTTAGTCAATTCATCCATTGCACCCAGTTATCTGTATGTATGTATGTATGCATCTATCTATCTATCGAGAATGGGCAAGCCAAGGATTGGAATACTGGTGTGAAGACATTGGCGAAGATACACTGGGTGGTGGGGAAAGGACGAGAGAATGGCTGTAGTCAAATGGACAGTAGATGGGAATTGACATTGCATTTAAATTTCTGGAGGTTGTATTCGTCAGGAAAGCAAGTATACGAAAGGTAGTTCCACAGGCGGAAAGTGCAAGAAAAGAAACTAATGGAGTAGAATTGTCGGCTGCATTTGGTAGATTTAACTGTAAAGGGTGGGACCATGTTACCAGTCTGTTTGCTCGAGTAAATTCTTGTGGAGGGGCACCAGTAACCTAATTTCGTTGGAGCACAAGCCATGAAAATATTTATAGAAGAGACAGAGGGAAGCCACATCCCGCCGGTGAGAGAGTGACTGGAGTCGAACTGCCAGGTCTAGACCGATCACATTGCATATTCTCCTTTGGAGCCTGTCGAGAACCCTGAGATGAACAGCAGAGGCGCCTGACCAGGAATGACAACACGTAATATTTCTAAGCAGTTACCAATCTAAGTACTGACCAGGCTCGACGTTGCTTAACTTCGAGGATTGTACGGGAATCGGCGTTTGAACTTGAAATGATTGTAAGCCAGGGCAATAATGAGAAAAGAACTTTCAAAAATTGATGTCTTGATGAAAATGTTGTTCAGCCAGAAATTTTAGGAACACTAAGAAATACAAGTTGCTGTAATATTGGGTGTGTAGGTGGTGTAACAGATAAAGGCTTGGAATTGGATATCGGAGCGTCTAGTTCCAGTTCTAGCCGTTTTTTTTATATATTTACTTAAACGTAAATACTCTTGGGAAAGGTGTTAATCCACTGCTCCTCCTTCAGGCATGGGTTACTTAATAGGTCTTGTTTGAATTTGAGTTTTGTTTAACAGCATATCAACGCCTCTGTGGGTTATTTAATACCAGAAAGGTAGGGTTGTAATGTTCAGTTATAGTGAGGTTTAATGAACTTTTTTTATTTTAGAAAACTGAAGATGACTTCTAATTCTGTATTCCAAAACGTTTTGTTGAGAATTTTTTTCCTTCAAAAATGTATATTTTCTATAAAAGTCTATTTTTATACTTTCATAGTATTTTGATTTCAGTTTGGGCGTTAACTATTTGCCAATAACTGAGTCCCTAACTGGTGCTTCCACTCCTGGTCAGGATGATCATGAAAACAACAGCAATTAAGGGGTGGTTCCATGCTTCTCACAACCTCCCAATCAGAGGCCTTGCTGCCGGATGCAGTTTATCGTCATGCCCAGGACCAATACGGCTTGTATCAGTGAATATTATTATCGTCATAAAATTCTAAAATCTAAAGATATTTGCTGACTTTGATTAACCTGCAAAAGGTTGATAAGCCTTAAAAACAAGAAACAAATCTATCAAGTCGTATAAAAATTTTGTAATTGCCATAGAAGCACTGTTAGATGACGACCGTCGCATTTCGATTGTTAGGAATAAAATTATGAAAATAAAAGGTCACTGTGTCGGGCCAGGAAGTTTTTTTCCGCATGAATCCATCTTGTACATATACCATTCAACCGTGCATGGAATACTGTTGTCATACCTGGTCAGGTGCCCCTGCTGTTCATTTCGAAAGGCACGAAAAATAAATCTTTAATGTGATCGGTCCCTACCTGGCAGCTCGACTCCAGCCACTTTCTCATCGGCGGGATGTGGCTTCCCTCTGTCTCTTCTACAAATATTTTCATGGCTTCTGCTTCGAAGAACTTAGGTCTCTGTTGCCTCCTCTAGAAGAATTTACTCGTGCAACCAGACTGGTATCAAGGTCCCACCCTTTTACAGTTAGATCAACGAAATGCAGGTGACAATTTTACTCCATCAGCTTCTCTTGCGCTTCCCGCCTGTGGAACTCCCTTCCATATACTTGCTTTCCTGGTGGCTATAACCTCCAAGAACTTAAATGCAATGTCAATTCCTATCTCTGATCCTCTTAACTACAGCCCTTTCCACATCACCCCGTGTATCGTGTTCTTTTCTTTTTACCTTCGTATCTGTCTTCACATCCTCCTCTTGCCCCTGTAGTTGGTTTGTGTCTGGCTTCACTCTTTTCCTATCTAAAACTTTAACTCTCTTATGTAGCCCCCTGCACATCAGTGGCGGTACCGCCTTGCTTGGGGTGAAATTCATATTAATCTGCCTAGTCAATCATGTCTCGAAAGAAAGACGATTCCCCAAGCGTGTATCACGTATGGCAATGAACTGACTGGGATAGTTTGAAATCATAACTCAACTTCTTCATTCAGTCAGTTAAGTGCCTTACGTGAAACACGCTTGGGCGATCATGTCTCGAAAGAGACATGACTGACTGGGCAGAAGATTATCCCGCAGTAGGTTGCCAGTGCTTTCTGCGATAGACTGGTGGTCGACCAAGGCTATAGAACCCAATCTGTCCTGTTATTTAACCCATAACTAGAAAGAAGAGACGGATTAATACCTTTCCCAAGGGTATTTGCGCGTAAGTGAATGCAATGAATTCGAACTCGGCTGCCCGATTTCTCGTTCCGAGCCGATATCCACTGCACCACAACACACATTAAAAAGAGAAAAGAAAACAATAACCGAATTAAATAAACTTTGGAAGCTCTTCGTTATCCAGGCTGAACAATCAGTCTTCAAAATGTTCCGGAAATCAAGAACCAATACACGACAATCGTCATTGAAAAATGAAGTCTTATTGTCGTCTGCACTTTCGCATCAAGTTGTCCTATATCTTTTTTTTTCAATTGCGAAAATGCGCATATATATATTAATTTATCTACTTTGTTTATTTTACACATCGAAATAATCCAACATACTTTTATTGCACCTCTTTCCTAATTAACATGCATAAAAAAAAAAAAACAAGAACCAACAAACAAGCGAAAAATCTATTTGCGAATGGTTGTCGTGCCGGGCAACCAGCATCAATTGCTGCGGTCTAATTCAGCGCGATGCCGGTGACATGTGACCGACTTTAGCCACCCAGAATAAGCGATCATTTAGGAATCACGTGCGCGTTCCGCTTCACGTGACTAGCCATACGCTTCTGAATATGAACTGTTTTCGCCTCTGGACGCATGTGCGCACTGGAGTATGTTTGCGTGCGGATGAAAATTTGTGAGTGTGCTTATTAATACTTACATGCCAAATCTATCTATGGCACCTCAGCGTGGGTTAATGGTTAGAAAGCTTGTATCGTTCGATCCTCACGGGGCGTCCCATACGTTCGGCCTTGTGCCACATCTAAGCGGCGCTTAGTAAATCACATATCTATCTATCTATGGCACCTCGGCGTGAGTGTAATGGTTAGCAAGCTCGTCTTGCTAGAACTTATTCTGAGTAGTGAGTTTGATCCTCACTGGGTGTCCCATACTTTCGGCCTTCAGCCACATCAAAGCGGCGTTTAGACAATCAACTGTCTATCTATCTCAATTTGTTCATATCTATATGTGTGTGCGTCTGTTTATATATGAAAGTTGCAACACGGTTTATTGTAATGCCATAGGTTGATTAAATCTTAAGTATAGGCAGGGTGGGTGTGGCGTTTTTATCCTGTGCGAGGCCTACATTCTTCTTGCTTTTTTTCTTATGACTTTAGTTGTTACCGTAATATCTTCGTGAACTTAATATGACGTTTTAGTCCTCAAACTGAGGCACATTGATTTTCACACTTGTTGCACATTGTAGTTAATGTGTTCTTTTTGTATTTCTCTTCTTTGATGACTTTTGGAAACTTACTAGGGTGGGCTGAAAAGTTCACGGACTGACTAGAAAGGAATGATGCAAGGGCCTTGAAATCTGCTGTTGGCTGAAACTTATAAATTTTTCTCTTAAAACAATTTTTCAAGTTTTGTAGCTGTTAATGCTCTTTCCAGTATTGATGGGTGTTTCCGTCCTAACATTTTATTCGAATCAGTGTGAAACGTGAACATCTTTTATGATGTCATTACTTTCTCTTCGATTTACATGTGATATCTATTTTAGTTGTTGCAGCTGTTGAAAGTCCACAAGTAGTGTGGTGTCTATTATTTGGTACAGCACTTTGCTTTGTGATTCCGTAACGCTAGTTCACAGTGTTGGAAGAAGAATGGCCTTTGATCAGATCTATCAATTTCACTTGCTTGAAACCATTGGTCTGAGAAAGTGGATAACTTTGAACGGATCTGGAGCCATAAATGAGAACCTTGATCTGACGAGGCTATTAAAGAATATAAATTGAGTTTTCAGGTAAATATTTTGGTTTTGTAACAATTTGCGGTGTTGTGCGAAACTATCTATAGCGCGAATAATTCTATATTCAGTTTTGGCATCTTTTACTTATATACTAAATTTGGTGCTTATATATTAAAATGCAAGCTTCGTACTAAGGTGCAGTTCCGACCTCTCTCATGGTAAGTTCTAATTTCAATTAAATTTTCCTTCTTTGATAATTGGAGTAGATAGACTAAACTATCGCCCGGTTCACACTCCACCCACGTCTATTGAACAGGTGTAGAGGCTCATCCCTTGTTCCCTGTTTAGGATGTGGTTTCCGGCTTTATCTTTCATTTTCTTTTTCCTCGATTGGAGTAGATAGACTAAACTATCGCCCGAAACTAACTTCAGCGCAACGCATACTGTGTTCAATTTCCTCCTATCCTATACAGTAGATTTATTATCCGATATATTTTGAAGTATTTGATATGTATAAATACAGAATTTTTATAATGGGTTTCGTGTAGGTACCTTCACTGTTAAACATGCTGGTAGATATCTATCTATCTATATAAAAGGCAATCTGTTAGGGAAGCCAGGTCGACACATACTTTTAAGTTTAAGTTCAGCAATTTGCCCTTTCGTACTTTTTGGCTAATGGAGCCGATTGTTTACATTTGCTCCGTAAAACATCTAAGACCTAAGATTGTTCCTCAATTACGTCACAGAAATCAAATCATACGTGCCAAATGCGACTAAACAAAATTTAAAAAAAACAAACCTTTATATTTCATTTTTATTCAGACGTTTTAAAAATTCATTTGGTCAACAAAAATATGTGAATATTTTTCCCCGTAATTTTGAAACAAAAGAAATATTTAAAACAGTGCCAATGGTGAATTTAATTGTTTAAGTCATTTTTTTTTTTCAGATTTAATATTTCATGCAGGAAATCAACTGTTTGTAAATGATTTCCGTCTACTACTCTCATTGACATTTTCTCTTACTACTAAAATGTCCTAAGTTGCACGGGCAACGCCGGGCTATAATGTATAGTATATATAAAAGGCAATTTGTGAGTCTGTGTGTGACTGTTTCCTATGCACACCTACATTTTTTAAGCTACGTCATTCAAACTTTCTAGGGACACATACTTTTGAGTTTAAGTTCAGCAATTTGCCCAGTGGAGCCGATTGTTTACATTTGCTCCGTGAAACATCTAAGATATAAGATGGTTGCTGAATTATGTCGCAGAAATCAAATCACAAGTGTCAAACGCGACTACAATATTTTTTATTAAAAAAAAAGGGCCTTTTATATCTAATTTTTATTCCGACGTTTTAAAAATTCATTTGCTTAACAAAAAAATGTGAATATTTTTCCCTTTAACTTTGAAACAAAGAAATTATTTTAAAAAAAGTGTTTTTTCAAACAAAAACGAAATATGTAAAAAAAAAAAAAAAAAAGTGCCAATTGTTCATTTAAGTATTTAAGTCTTTTTTTTCAGATTTAATATTTCATACGTCAGAAAATAAAATTAAAAAAAATAAAGCTTTTTTTTCGCTAAATATTTCATGCAGGAAATCAACTGTCTGTAATTTGTGTGGCATTAATGTCTACATTTTTAAATATTCTTCGAAACTTTCTGAACTGAAAGCGTAATAGTTTTTATACTTCTAATTTTAGTGAAACAAAACAAATAATTTTTATGTTTATGTTAAGTTCATTTAGTCAACAAAAAATGTAAATATTTCCCCCCCCCCCCCGTAATTTTGAAACAAAAACAAACGCAATTCAGGCCGCTTTCAAATTTCCATCTATTCCTCTCATTGGCATCTTCTACTACGAAAATGTTCTGCGTTGCATGGGCAACGCCGGGCTATTATGCTAGTATATGATAAAACTGAATATATTAGATGTCACCTTTTGGGATAATATTTGCACGCACAGACACGTGGATTGACAATCAAGTTGGTATATACTTTTAATTAATTTTCGGACTTTGTATCGAATGCACACAAACTTTGTGCGAGCATTGATGAATTTTGTCTGTGTGTGTGTGCATAGATATCAATCTTTGCGCGTCTGAAATCAGTACGAGTTAGTTGGTAAAGGGTGACTGCATCCCAGCCCCTACTCTAAGAAAAATAAAAAACATCAGAGGGTAGAAGGTGACTGTCAACGGGATCACAGATGTCCCATAAATATCTCATTCACTCTGCCAACGAATAAAAAATAAAAAATTAGCGACACTTGCGTCGGCTTCTTTACAGGTCGGCGACACGTGTCGACAATCAGCGGCACGTGGCCATTTCACGCAGTCGTCACCCACCAACCCCGCGCACACAGAAACGCTACTTGTGTATGTAAATTTAGACGCATATACACATGGAAGCTCCGGCTTGCATATAATAATGAAAGCATGAAACATCTAAAGGTTCACACAAACGCATACACCGATGAACATCTTAATGTTTCATAGAAAAATATTAGTATTTGTCTATATTTCTGAAATGAGGTAGTATTTACATTATTCGGACTATTGTCGTCATCTTTGTTGCTATTTGTACGACGTTTAATAATTGATCATTCTATTTGTCTATAGTTCTGAAATGAGGTAGTATTTACATTATTCAGACTATTGTCCTCATCTTTGTCGCCATTTAATAATAGATCATTCTATTTGTCTATATTTCTGAGATGAGGTAGTATTTACATTATTCGGACGATTGTCGTCATCTTTGTTGCCATTTGTACGTCGTTTCGGCCTATGTACACTCCAGCCTTCTTCAGGTGCTGGAAATTTCAAACCGAACCTTTTATTACAATCACTGAGGTATATCATCCTCATTCCTTGCTTAAAGTCTCGATTGAAAGTCATGAGTTATCTCCCTCTAACCCTGCAAGTTACCTTTTCACCACTGCTATTGAACTCACAACTCTAAGAGTCAAGTCAGGAACTAACCAACGTCTATATCCACTGGGCTAAGGTTGTAGGGTTAGAGGGAGATAACTCAGGACTTTCAATTAAGGCTTTACGCAAAGAATGAGTATGATAGACCCCAGTGATTGTAATAAAAGGTTCGGTTTGAAATTCCCAGCACCTGAAGAAGGCTGGAGTGTACAACGGCCGAAACGTCGAACAAAGATGAGGTCAGAAAAATATTCATTGCACGTCTAAAAGATTTCTCTTACTTTTCACTACAAACATAAGAACTTAAATTTTCGTATCTAAACTTGTTTATAAATGGAACTTTCCCCTGTGTGTGTTACCTATAGACACCGAAACGGCTGAATCAATTTTCTTGAAAATTTACACAGTTGTACTATTAGCTAGGTTTTGTGTCGAGGTATCCCCGATCAATTGGAGTAGATAGACAAAACTATCGACCGGTTCACACTCCACCCACGTCTATTGAACAGGTGAAGAGGCTCACCCCTTGTTCCCTGTTTTCTCTTTTCCAATCTTTTCACTACTATGTAGCTCCCTGCACATCAGTGGAATTACCGCCTTGCTCGGGGTGATATGATTAAAAAAAAAATCGGGTTATAGAAGGAGTGGTCCGATTTTAATCAAATTTGATACACTCATAGACAAAGACATAACAAACGATATTCAGATGTTTCAAGGTTGCAGTTCTTACAATAGTGCAGAAAATCGATAATATATATATATATAAAAGGCAAAATGTTTGTGTGTGTGTGTGTGTCTGTCTGTTTATCTGCCTGAATTTTTTTCAGCCGTTTTGTTTTAGTCTCAGCCATAATACCATTTACTCAGAGAATTTATTTGATATCGATACCAGCAAATCAAAATTTGACTTACATACATTCATTTTTCTTTCAGTCTACGGTTTCGCTTTAACTGAAAACAACTATTGCTTTTTAGTCTTTCGTGCCAACGTCCAAAGAGTCTGAACTTCAGAACCATGGATTAGTTTTAAAACTTTCATTACACCCGAGCAACGCCGGGCTATACTGCTAGTATTATATGTTTTTCTATCCTTGTTTACTCGACTATATTTTTACTGCAATTGTAAATTATGAAACGATCTATTCACACCTCCGTCAAGATTAGGGTAAACTCATATGTTTTTGAGGGGAGGGGTCAATTTGAAGGGTATTTTATAGATTGATAGTAGAAAGGAGGAGATAAAAAAAACTTACACTTAGCATAAGGAAGAGACAGCTGAGGTTTCTGGGAACTGAAATGTGGTTCTACAGAAGGATGCTGAGCATACTATGGACCGAACATGTGAACGACGACAAGATTTTGGAGAGGATGCAAACGAAAAGAAAACTAATAGATAACATGAGGAAGGGGTGCTTAGAGAATCTAATATTCACAGGACCGATAAGGGAAAGCAACGCATGACATACTTGATGGATGACAGAGAAGAGATACCAAGAGGAAAATTGTTAAGAGTGACAAGGGATAGAGGTAAGTGGCGGTCTATGATCGCCTATGTCCTGAAGGGACACGGCACATAAAGAAGAAGAACATGGCTGACTCACACCGAGTCAGGGTGAAAGATCAATTTGGATGATATTTATATCACCGGCAATGGCAGAAACAGAAATTCCTGTTGACAACTGAAGACTGAAATGTTCTCTTTGCAAGTAATGCTTACCAAAAAAGGCTGCTATCTATTAACCATTGCAGACAATCGCTCCTAACACCCATTAGCATGGATCAGGCTAGTCTCTCTGTGAGCAAAACACTGCGCCTCCTCGGGTTAACTCTCACAACAGACTATATCGAATCCATAACTAAATCCGCTGCTAAGAAGGTCGGTTCTCTGTGTAGTGCTAGAAACTTCTTCCCGTCTGAAACCATCCTCCCTTGCATTTAATACTGCTGCCATATCTAGTTCGGTATTCCTGCTATCCACCTAGGGGTCCTTGACAAAATCCAATGGAGAATGTGTAATGTGACCGATCCCGACCTGGTAGCTCAGATACAGTCACTTTCTCACCGGCGCAATGTGGCTTTCCTGTGTCTCTTCTACAAATACTTTCATGGCTTCTGCTCCGATGAACTTCGCTCTCTGGTTCTCTCTTTGCCTGAGCAACTAGGTCCCACTCTTCTACTGTGAAACCAATAAGATATAAACGCAAGTTCAACTCCCCCAGCTTCTTTTCTCGCCTGTGGAATTACCTTCAGTTTATTTGCTTTTCCGACAGCTACAATTTCCAGGAGTTTAAGTGTAAGGTCAATATTCATCTCCATCCACTCTCAATATCTTAACCCTTCTCTTAAAGGTTCTATTGTGCACACACCCACCTATAATGAATGGTGACTTGTTTCTGAGCATGCTAGTCTGTTAGGATGGCTCGGCAATCCCCGTTGCTGATCTTTGTCCAGGTACATTTTCAGTCCTGGGCATGACGGTTAACTGCATCCGGCGCCAAGGTCTCTAATTTGGACGTTGTGAGGAGCACAGAACCACCTCTTAATTGCTGTTGTTCTCAAGTTCACTTTAACCCGGAGTGGTAACACCTGTGAGCAAATAGTTAACCCCCAAAATGGGGACAAAATACTATGAAAGTATACAAATACATTTTTATAGAAAAATATACAATTTTGAAGGAAAAAAATTATTCTCGGCAAAATATTTTTGAATGCTAAACTAGAAGAGATTTTCAGTTTCTTAAAATAAACAAAAATCATTAAAATCTGACTAAATCAACCTTCTCACTACAACCGAGCATTTTAAAAAATATCTTAAAAGTCCACCTTTTTGGTATAAATTAACCCACAGAGGTGTTGATATGCCGTTAAACAAAACTCAAATTCAAACCCAGGTACATTTTCGTACCATCAACAAGGACAGACTGCGGTGTATAGTCACTCAGTCAGTTAAGTGTCATACGTAACTAATCCATGGTCCTGGAGCTCACACTCTTTGGACGTTGGCACGAAAGACTAAAAGCAATAATTTTTTTCCGGTTAAAGCGAAACCGTAGACTGAAAGAAAAATGAATGGATGTGAGTCAAATTTTGATTACCTGGTATCGATATCAAATAAGTTTTTTTCGTCATAAACTGAATTTTGAAGGCTAAATAAGTCCTCTGAGTAAATGGTATCATGGCTGAGACTAAGAACTACAATTATACCTACTTAGAGCCAAACCTAAAATAAAAGGGCTGAAAAAATACAGACACACACAAACATGTTGTCTTTTATATATATATATATAAAATCGATTTTCTGCACTATTGTAAGAACTGCAACCTTGAAACTTCTGAATATTGTTTCTTATGCCGTTGTCTATGAATTTATCAAATTTGATTAAAATCGGACCACTCCTTCGATAACCCGATTTTTTCGATATTTATCGGGGATACCTCGACACAAAACCTAGCTAAGAACACTCGCAGACGCTTATAGTACATTTCAAGAAAATCGGTTCAGCCTTTCGGAGTCTATAGGTAACGGACACACACAGAGGCAAAGTTCCATTTATAAATAAGTTTAGATTTTGATATGGATGCACTTAGCAAAAAACCTTTTTACTTGATGAGTTCATAGCATACTCAAATGCAGTGTGCGCTGTAAACGGCATCAACAATGTGTGCTTTGATGGTATTCCATATCTATCAGAAGTTAATATATTCTTCAGTCGTTGGCGATCATGGACCTCCACTTACCCCTATAGGTCTTAACACGTTTCTTCTTGGTATCTCTCCCATCCTTTCGCTCAAGCCTATCAAGTATGTCATGCGTTGCTTTCCCCTGTCTCTCTTTTCCTTTATCCGTCTCTCCACAACTTCCTATCTTATGTAGGTCTTAATAAGTTTAGTCTTTTCATTATCACTCCCAGTCCCTGTTTTTTTCGGTATTTACACAAAATTGTTAAGTAGTTTACTCACTGCTTCGACTTTCTGTCTTCCATATGTCTTGTGAGTGTCAAATTCTCTAAACCCTGTTTCCTCATTATGTGTTCAAGAAATTTCATTTAGTTCCTTGTTATTCTAAGATTCTAAGTATTTTTTAGTATTGTCTCTATTTTCTTAAAACTTACTCGTTACACTTATTCTCCCACCACAAGAGTAATATTAATATTAAATTATTTTTTATTTCTGTTATTAGTATTTTTATAAATTTTATAATTTTAATTACATATTTTATATTCATTATTATAATATATATATCCCAGTGGGTACCGAACGAAGAATTCTTTCAACGTCCAAAACAGTGCTCGATATATAATATACTATAAAGAGCTGTGAATATTTATTATAAATTATACATGTACATAATTTCTCTATATATAGAGAAATTATGTACATGTTCTAAAGTATAACCTATAATTAATATATATATATATTACTCTTGTCACGCTCAGTAGTTTAGATTATTATTCTTATGTCTTAATATATGATTCTTAGACTAATTGGAGTAGATAGACTAAACTATCGCCCGGTTCACACTCCACCCATATCTATTGAACAGGCGAAGAGGCTCATCCCTTGTTCCCGGTTTTCTCTTTTCCAATCTTTTCCCTTTCACGTAGCCCCCTGCACATCAGTGGCGTTACCGCCTTGCTCGGGGTGATATGATTAAAAGAAAGGTGGGGAGGTACATCAGTATTAGGTAACTTAATAAAAACGAAATTTTTATGTTATTAAGAGGAACGATCAAAGTATTTTTAATTTGTTTTTTAAATTTTTATTCCTTTTTAACGCGTTCGAAATTCTGGGAAAAAAAAATTCTGTTTTGATTTTCGTCAGCGTGTAACAAAATCGTTACAAGAGTTTACAATGGAAAATGTAAATCTTGGAAAAATATATATATTTTTTACATCTGTTACCTCTCCTCTATGTAAATTAATGAAATCTCAAGAAATTAATTTTTGTTTTTTCTTAGTTAAACGCAGGACTTATTGGGGAATGTAAATAATCTATTAGTTTTTTTCAGGCATTTGGCCCATTTTCTGAAAACCAGCTTCCAATAGTAAAATAAGAAACGCAATAAAGCTATGACATTATTTAATTAGATAAGCTTTCAATTGCTTTAATAAATAATATAAATTAAGGACACTATAGTCTGAAGATTTTTTTTTCGATTAATGATGAAATTTTAAAAGAATTGTTTTCATTTTTTGTTATAATAAAGTTTCAAAAATATTTCAAAGACGTTAAGTGAAGACTATATTTACTAATCGAAAATTGAAAAGTTTAATATCGAGCCATGGTATTCTGAAAATGATTTTTAAATTTTTATTTGGTTGGGTATTTGAAGTTTTTGTATGATAATTTTCATTAAAAAATCATTTGTTTCACGGTTTCTTTCCGGTAGAAGAAAGAAATTTGGACAATTTTATCTCTTGTGATCACCAAAAACACTTAGCTTATCTTGCATCTGGCTGTCGTCACATGTCAAATCATAGGGAAAAGGTCAGATAGATGAACACTCTGTGATTAAGAAATAGTTTTAGTCTGAATTTCATGCTATAAATAAGTAATATTTGTGTAAATCAGATTAATTTAACATTAAATTTACTAATATTCCAAAAATAACGTGTCACAGATGTATATTCTATTTTTCGAAGATTTTTAAAACCGAAAATTTATTTACAAATGTGTCTATCGCTCAAAAAATTTTTAAAATGCAAGAATATCAGATCCCAATATACAATTTCTGTTTGAAATAAACCGGAGTATTTTTCTTACTGGGGATAAGAAATTTAACTTTCAAAAACATTTTTATTTTTAAAAATAGGTATCGAAAATGAGTTGAAGTATCTACAATGTATATGTTGACGTCATTTTTTACATCGCGGACCATCTTGTAATAATAATAATTTCGTACTTGCTAAAAAAAGTCAGGGATTTGAATCAGACTTGCAAAGCTCAAAATGAATTTTCCTTTTTTTTTTTTTTAACATTGATTCTAAATGAAATGTTTCATTTGAATAGGCTCAAAGCCAAGTATTTGGAGTACTTGATGTCTTTAGAAGTTATAAAAACAGTCATCAAGTTGCCGTTTGGACGATGCATTTGCTCGATGGACTGGCAAATATTTTCCATGCGCAGATCAGTTTGAAAATTCATCAAGAGTTATCGTTCTTGTTATTTTTATTTCCCTCTGTGAAACATGTATGAATAAGAAAGATGAAAGCATTTACGTCAGTCACCATAAAACGGAAAATTAATGAAAGATACACTTTGGAATATCGATCAATAATTGCATCATAAACACACACTTTCTCCTCTCTTTTTCTAATAACAGTCTTCATAAACCATTAAAATATGGAGCTGTTTTTTTTATTAGACGATGAACATGTCAACTACAAAGGCGACAAATGCACAGTTTGAGCAAACGAAATTCTTCGTCATCGAGGTGTGGTGTCAAACGAATTCATGTCTCCTTTTCTAACGCAAGATTTGTTCGGTTTTCAAATAATCTTTGGAGAGTTTTGACAATTCGTTAAAACCACATTCATTGAATAATAAAGAGAAACCTTAAAAAAAGAAAGCAACCACAAGGCTAAGCATTTTTTAATTGTTCCACTCGTTTTTACATTCTTAAAATTAGTGGATGAATTGAGTTTCAAAGAGAGGGAAAGTGTGGGGGAAATTGGGTTTCAGTCAGAGAAAGAGAGAGGAATGGACAACCTCCGTTCTGTCATCCACCTGCTCAGGCCCTTCGAATATGCTATCCATTGTTTAACATTGTCTTTTTTCTTCTTCTATCTGGTCTGTTAGTATTAGGTTCTCCAAGCCCTCCTTTCTCATTGCATCTCTCAGGAACTTTAGTTTTCTCTTGCTAATGCTCAGTAGAAAGAAACTCGTGGAGAGCGTGGCAGCAGAGAGTCCTCAGAAGAGAAGCCCCCGTCAAGCAAGTGTTTCGGCCCTTATCTCCTGACACTCTAGGGGGGTTAGGCCACACCCGGTTCATGACTCCGGATGTCCCTCTGCTGCCCCCTTTTTTTTGGGGGGGACGAGCCACGGATAGGATCCGTGACCTTCTGGATATGCTCATTTTCACTCAAAGACCCCCGCACTAACCACTTAGCCAAAGGTACACCTGATATTTGTAGGAAAATTAAGCCTTATGAAGTTCACTTTTATTCCTCCTTGACCAGATCCAGCTTGAACACCTCTCTGTCGCTTCTGCAATTGCTTTCAGGGCTCTGTTTTTTCCCTCCCTGCAACTGAGAGCTGTATGCAGACACTCCAATTTCTGCAGTGAGGACTTTGACCTGGTTGTCTTCTCTCCTCAGGCTGTTTGCCAGATCAGCATACTTTTCAGTCTTGTAGATTTGAGCTGCCTCCATTCTGTTCTCATATGGCACTGTGAGTTCTATTATAATCAGCTGCTTGGTTGACTGAGAGTGGACTACTATGTCTGGTCTCATGCCACTCTTGCTGATGATCTCTGGGTGACTCTTCCATTCTGGGAGGTCTGCAGTGCACTCCCAGTCATCTGCCCCGTCCAGCATACTCTGCCTGCATGTTCCAAGTGGTACATGTTGTTCTTGGCCATGATTTGCTGCCTCCTGCCGTGAAGAATGTTGCGGATGCTTTTGGAATCCTGATTTTCCCTTTTGTGGTGTTGGTACTAGCCCAGACTACTTGTACAATCTCTTTGAGCACGGGCTACTTTACATGAGCTTAGGACATGCTCTACTGTTTGTTTTTCATGGCAGAGGGGGCATGAAGGATCGTCTGTTTTTCCCCACTTCACCAGGTTTGCATATGAGGGCAGAAGGTCATATGCAGCTCTGAGAATGAAGCTGATCCTGAGAGGGGCCATGTGCCAAATGTCATTCCAGGTGAGACTTCTTTGGAGTGCATTCTTCCTCGTTGTCCATTGCCCTTGCTGGCTCTGCTGGACTGCTTTTTTGGTCTTCTTCTTTTCTCATCTCCTGAATCATCATGTCTCTTTTGGCCTTTGACCACCATTTAGTTTTGGTCATCCCCAGTCCTTGTCTGTTGGTCTGCATGTAACCTGTTATTTCTCTAATCTTAAGACTTTCTTTGGCAGAATCCATTGCCTCTTGAACTTTGCATTTTTTGCCTGTCTTCAGTTGGGGCTTGATTGCTTCTACCACCCTGTCTCCTGAGTCCTCCAGGATGGATTTCAGTGGTAGTTTCAGCTTTGCTTGGCGACAGTACAACGCTATGTCAGTCAGACAGGGTGAGACACCAAGCCATTTCCTTGTGAACTTGCTGATTTTGGCTTCCATTGCCTCCACTATGCTGGTGCAGATGTCGTATATCATAAGGGGCCCTAGGAGCTTTGGTATCAGCATGAACTGCAAACACCAGACCTTGTATTTGCCAGGGAGCCCACACTGGTCAATGGTCTTCAAACCTTCTTCCAACATCTGCTTGGTTTCTTTTGCTCTTTGTGTGTCTTTCAGCGTATCATCATACCACAAATTCGGCCACTTTTCCTTTTCTCAGTGAGAGACTCCGTGATTTCTTTGGCTTGAACTTCATTCTAAATGAGGCAACTATGTTGTCCAGCCTCTCCAGCACATGGCGTGTCTCCTCTTCTCTGGATGAAATCACCGTAGTGTCATCCATCTCCAAAACGAACAGTATTGAGGAAATTGCACAGCCCACCTCCAAGTTGATCCAATCTGTCGTATACTCCTTGGTAGAGAACCGCATTGAAGTACTTCTTGAGCATGTCGCGGATGTTCTCTGGCACATGGTACATCTCCAGAGCCAACTGTATCATCTTATGGGGTACAGATCCATATGCGTTTGCCAGATCAAGCCACACCACGTCCAAGTACTTGTTTTCTATGAGGTAATTGGTCAGCCTTGCTGCCATGACAGAAAAGAAGATTTTCCCTTCGACGTTCAGTAGTGATATTGGCTGATGTCACTTGAATTTTGCTCCTTGGGGATGTACACACCATCTGCTGTCATCCACTGGCCGCTGATCTTGTTTCTCCAAGCCGATCGCAGCAGTCTGTGGAGCCACTTCAGAACCTTGGGACATTTTTTTGTACAGCTGATAAGGTATTCCGTTTGGCCCCGGTGACGAATTGGCTCTGTCAACCACCTTCTTGATTTCAGCCAACGTTGGAGGTTTGTTATTGAATTGTTCCTCAGGGTTGATTGGCCACACCAGACCTTGAATGTCGAGTGGTACTTCGCTCTGAGAGTCTGAGTATGTTTTCCTAAGATGCTGCTCAAGAAATTCTTTGTCCACACTAAGGGTCTCAGATTTTGGCCGCTCAAACAGCGTTCTGGCAAACTGGAAGGGGTCTCTGAAGAAACGCTCTTGTGTCTTGCTTTTAGGTTTTCCCAAGCCTTGTTTTTCAATTAGCAGTGCGGTCTTCATTTGTTTCTTGAGCTTTTTCTTTTGGACCCTGATCTTGTCCATCTCTTCTTGGCGTAGTTTTACTCCATAGGCTTCTCTACATGTGGCCAGTTTGTGTTCCAGGGTGCTTTTCCTTATCAGTGCATCGACTCTTTGAACGATGTTTGCATCCAGTTTCTCCCAATCTTTAGCCTCGCCCGCTCGCGGCAGGTTGAGTTTTAGGCGCCTGCGCAAATTCCTCATCCGAACCCACAGCGTGGATGTCCTTGGTCTTCGGACGTCTTATCTGCTAATGCAGTGCGCTGCTGCTCATTCAGATGGGTCTTCACACATCCCATCTTTGCCCTTTGGATCTTCCTGCCACGGGCGGTAGCGAAACGCCTTCCACAGACACGTGGATATTCCATTTGGGATTTGCAGTCGTGATTGGTTGAGCATCGATGGATTCATCATTCTCTCCCCCTTTCGGTGAATCCTGGGAGCAATATTAATTTCTTTTTCATTTTCATGATTTCCAAAACCTCAACATTGCTCGGTCCATGATATCCGCAGCATCCTTCTGTAGAACCACATTTCACTGCCTTATAGAGTAACTGATATCCCATAGCAATCCAGTACTCTCGTATTTGTTTCCAGTTTTTTAATACTTTACTCAGCTTCTGGAACGCGTCCTTCGCCATGCCAATTTGCCTTCGGATCTATGTGTCGAACTTTACGTCTTCTGTTAAAACACTTCCCAGGTATTTAAATTCTTGTACCCACTTGATTTTAGTATCCCCCACCTGTATTTGGCATTGTGGACTGCTCTTTCTGTTGATGACTATGTATTCGGTTTTCTTTCAGTTTATTTGTAGTTCTTTTTTCTCTATCTCTTCAGCTACCTACTGTAGGAGCTCTTGTAGTTTCCTTTCTGTGTCTACTATCAGCACTGTATCATCTGCGTACCTTATGTTGTTTAAATTGTGGCCTCCGATTACAAATCCTGGCATAACATCTAGGGTCCTTAAAATAGTCTCGCTATACAAGTTGAATAGATCCTGTGAACATCCTTGTATAACAGCTGAATACGTTACCTGTCCGTATGCAGGTAGTTTGCTGCCAATAGAGATTGTTGATTACTCTTATGCGTTTCCCAAATATGTCCAGGCTGCTGAGAATCTCCATCAATTGTCTGTGGCGTATTTTGCAAGTAATACATGTTTCAAATCAAATTAAGGTTAATTTATTGCCAGAAACATACAAGCCAGTTTGAGATTTTTCAATTCACTATAAATCATTCTTATATTTCCGGGTGACACAAGATACAGTTTTATAATAACAGCCGTGTTTTTTTTGGCTGTTGACTGAATTAAATTTTGGTGGCGTTGTACCAAAACGTCAGTCACATATACATCTTCCAAACAGATCAATTTCTGGAAAAAGAATTCTTTGTAAAGATTTGGAATCAGATCCCCACACTCAACATATGATGTCCCTGACACATAGGGTAGATATCCTTTGCCTGGAAACATGTTTATTGACGTGAATCATTTCGAATTTTTCGATATCATTGTTGGGGGAGGTTCGAAAGCATAACCCACTATGAATTTGGAATTATTTACATTCGTACAGCGATTACTAACCCACAGTAAGTAAGCAATAAGTTTTGGTAGCGATCAAAGAAAAAAAACCCTTCTGTACGATATCATTGTAATCATGGCTTTCTTTGGAAATGTCTTCCTGGACACTGGGATTTAAGGAACGGCCTTCAAAAAAGCCAAGCTTGATTACAGAATTATTAACTGCGTCTTTTCCCCACGTGTTGCGAATCGTCAGCCGTTGTTCTTTGTTCTGTGCCGCAGAACACACTGCAATAAATATTACAACATCATCGGAACAATTGTCCGCCATGTGAATATAATTAAATATTGGGCGGTTTATTCTCTTACGTTGAGAATGAAGGCTCTGATTTTTGCTTGATTCCCACCGTTCGGTGGTTCGTTAAAAAACATTACGGTGCGTCCAAGATTTCTTGGTGATTCCACAAAGTCTTCCTTCGAATTTGATTGTTGCTGTGTATATGACCATACGAGGTCAGGGGTCATGAGTAGACTGTACAACAGGCAGAAAGAAAGTAAAATCACCAGCCACAGCTTAATTTTCTGTTTGAACATTTTACCTGGAAAAAAAGTAAAGAAACAAAGAAAACTTTAGCAGTGGAATGAGATTTTATGCATACAGTCTTAACATGAAATCAGAATAATTAAGGCAAATTTCCAAAATTTTTTTTTTGTACAAAAAGTAATTTTTTCATATTTCTAAGGAACAAAATTCGGATAGAAAATATATGAAATTATGAGTCATTTGAATCTTTCAACAACTTCAAAATATGATTTCCAACAGGGACATTAATATTTTAATTATTTTGCAGGTTTAAATAAGAATGATGTTGGGGTTACAAAAACAAGATAAAGACAAAAGATAAACAGACACACATACAAAAATCTTGCATTATATATATATATATTATCGATTTTCTGAACTATTGTAAAAACTGTAACCTTGAAACTTCTGAATATCGTTTCTTATGTCTTTGTCTATGAGTGTATCAAATTTGATTAAAATCGGACCACTCCTTCTATAACCCGATTTTTTCGATTATCGATATTTATCTGGGTTACCTTCACACAAAACCTAACTAAGAAAACTCGCAGACGCTTATAGTACAACTGTGTAAATTTTCAAGAAAATCGGTTCAGCCGTTTTGGAGTCTATAGGTAACAGATATACACACAAAGTTCGATTTATAAATAAGTTTATCTACATATATATCACCTTTATTAAAGCATCTTCAGAGATCTGTTTAAAGAAAAATCTTATTTCTAAAAAAGAAAATGGCTACATATACATTATTTCGCTAAAAATGTGAACGGATATGTATTTCGTCTTATGTTGCACACATACACTTATTCACACAATTTCATCATCAACGATTTTTCTCACACTCATATATATAAACAGACAAGCTTTCCTACATACATTTACCTTTCAAATAATCATCTATTGCTTTATTACACGTGACCCATATCTAGTTACCTCCACTAAATCGCTTAAAAAACTTTCAAAATATGTATGTTATTATTAACAGAAAAGATCAAAATATTTTTTAATTATTTTTAATCTCTTGTAATACATTCGAAATTTTGGTAAAAATCTTGTTTTGATTTTAGTTGATGGGTTACCAAATGGAAAACGTAATATTACATAACTACAGTTTTTTTTTTCCGTTGACAACCACATTAAATTAGAAATTCTTGCAAAAATCAAACAATTGTCGGATTTTAATGAAACTAGTTTTGGAATTATTTATCAAAAAATCTTGGTGAAAGTATTTTTTACATCTGTTACCTCCCCCTCCACGTAAATTCATGAAATTTTAAGAAATTAAATTTTGTTGCGAAAATTGGTTTTATTAGTTAAACGCAAGACTCATTGGGGATTGTAAATCATCTATTCTTTTTTTGAAAAAAAAATTATTTTTATCTGAAAGTCTGCTCCAAATAGTAAAATAAAAATGCAATATAACTGTGACATTATTTAATTTGATAACATTTTAATTGCTTTGATAAATAATATAAATTACTGACATTATAGTTTGAAGAAAAAACAAAATTTTCGATGAATAATGAAATTTTCAAAGAATTGCTTTCATTTTTTAATTATAATAATTTATTATATTTCAAAAATAATTTTCAAATACTTTACAGATTTGTTGTGTTTAGTTTATGAACTTATTAAGTGAAGAGTACATTTACTAATTGAAAGTTAAAAGTTCAATACAAATTGTCGATCCTTCGTATTTTTAAAATAATTTTAAAATTTTTGTATGCATTTAAAGATCATTTGCTTCAGGGTTTCTTCCTTTTACAGGAATAAAATTGTACAATTATGTCACTTGTGATCGCCATAAACTTATCTTATCTGTCAATCTCAACAGTTTCCAATTACGGTGGAAACAACTATGTGTTTAAAAAATAGTTTTATTTTATATTTCATGCTATAAATAAGTAATTCTTGTGTAAATTAGATTAATTTTACATTAGATTTCCTATTTTAAAAAAAGAAACGTGTCACAGATGTATATTTTATATTTGCAAGATTTTTAAAACCGATAATTAACTTTTGTGTACAAATGTGTCGATCGCTTAAAAATTGAAAGATTAAAAAAAATATCAAAATTTTACATTCTAATCAATATGATTTCTGTTTGAAATACACCAGAGAATTTTGCTTACTGTAAATTAGGTACCTTCACTAAATCGCAGAAAACAGCATAATAATAATTAAAAAAAAATCCCAAACTTAATAAAAACGAACTTTTTCCATCAAAATGTTTATTTCATTATTAAGAGTAAAGATCAATTTATTTTTTTAAATTTTTGAAGCCTTTCTAACACGTTCGAAATTTTGGTAAAAATCTTGTTTTTATTATCGTTAGCGGGAAGTCAAATCGTTACGAGAGATTACAATGGAAAACGTAATATTACATAGTGTGAACTATCGCCCGGTTCACACTCCACCCACGTCTATTGAACAGGTGAAGAGGCTCATCCCTTGTTTCCGATCATTATACTCTTAAGTAGCCTCATGCGCATCAGTGGCGTCACCGACTTGTTTGGGGTGATATGATTAAAAAAAAAACTCAGTTTTTTTCCGTAAAAAACATATTTAGAAACTCTTGCAAAAATCAAATAGTTGTCGGATTTTAATAGAACTTATTCAAAAATGAATTAAATTATTTTACAATAATTTTTTTTTTACATTTGTTACACCCCTCTACGTAAATTCATGTTATTTCAAGGTATTACATTCTGTAGGCAAAAATGGTTTTATTAGTTAAACGCAGAACTCATTGGGGAATGTAAATCGTCCATTATTTATTTTTAACCATTTAGCTCCTTTTCCCGAAAATCTTCTCAGAATAATAAAATCAAAAATGCAATAAAATCTTGACATTATTTCATTAGATAAGCTCTTAACTGCTTTAATAAATAATATCAATGTCTGAAGAAAAAATTTTTTCTTAATAATGAAATTTTAAAAGAATTGGTTTCATTTTTGTTTTTTAATTATAATAATTTATAAAGTTTCCAAAATATTTTCAAGACTTGTAGACGTTAGGGTGGTAGGTTATAAAGTGAAGACTATATTTACTAATCGAAAATGTAAACGTTTTATACAAATCATCTCGCCATCGTATTTTTAAAATAATTTTGTTAGGTAATTTCTCTGTGGACATAAAAAGGCCATGAGATTTCAGTGTTTCTTCCCCACATCGGAAAAAAAAATTGTACCACTATGTCACATGTGATCGCCATAGACTTATTTTATCTTTCATCTGGGTAGATGTCAAAACATTTCAACTCTGTGATTAAGCAATAGATTTATTCTAAATTTCATGCTATAAATAAGTAATACTTATGTAAATCAGATTAATTTAACATAAAATTTGCTAATTTTCCAAAAACAATGTGTCGCAGATGTATTTTTTCTTTTCGTAAGACTTTTAAAACCAAGAATTAACTTTTGTTTACAAATGTGTTAATCGCTAAAGAATAGCCAAAAAATTGAAATTAAAATTAAATATCAAAATATAATATTCAATCAATTTTTTTTTTTAATCATATCACCCCAAGCAAGGCGGTAACACCACTGATGTGCAGGGGGCTACATAAGAGTGAGAAGATTAGAAAAGAGAAACCGGAAACAAGGGATAAGCCTCTTCACCTGTTTAATAGATGTGGGTGGAGTGTGAACCGGGCGATAGTTTAATCTATCTACTCCAATTGAAAGAAAGAAAAAAAACAACGTGAGAAGATAATTTCTATTTGAAATACACCAGCGTATTTTGCTGACTGGAATTAGTAAAGTTAATAATTTAGCTTTCAATTAAAACTAAAATGAAAGTTTCAAGAAAACTTTCTTATTTTTAAAATTTCCATTTAAAAGTTAGTTATCGAAAACACGTGGAGGTACTTCCACATATCTAAGCAGTAATAATCAAGCCCCCAAAAACATTCCACTATACTGTCTCTTTGTTTTTGTTTTTTTAATTAAAATTTTCATCTCGTCTTTAATAAAAGTGAAACATAGATTAAGACACATTTCCTATTTTATATGTGTGTCTATGTGAAAAAATGGTAAAACATTGTAATAGTGCTGAACATTGAGCCCAGCATTTCAGTTTCAGTCAGTTAAGTGCCATACGTGAAACACGCTTGGGCGATCATGTCTCGAAAGAGACATGACTGACTGAACAGAAGATTATCCCGCAGTAGGTTTCTGCGGTAAATTGGCTTCTATAGCCTTGGCTGGCAACCAATCTGTCCTGTTATTTAACCCATGACTGGAAGGAAGAGACGGAGTAATACCTTTCCTAAGGGTATTTGCGCGAAAGTGAAGGCAATAAACTCAACTGGAATTTGAACTCGGCTGTCCGATTTCTCGTTCTGAGCCGATATCCACTGCACCACAACGCACATCCTGTTTCAGGTTCACATATATAAATTGTATCTGCCCTATAAAAGATTTCAAAAGTATTTCCCCTGCATTTATTGTCGCTTTCAAGTTGTTAATGATGCGCCAACCGATGATGGGTCCGATCCCGTTTGTACAGAGGAGAAAAACGTTATAAATACTGACTGTCGACGCGATCACATCAGAGACTTTCATTTCCCCAAGGAGTTGAATTTAAAAAAAGAAAAAGAAGAAGGGCGTTTTTGCCCGTTACTAGCTTTGCTTTGTCGGGATATATACACACAATATCTTTTAATGATCCTTCGGTTTATTCTCGTCTAATTCCAGAATTATCTTTTGTTTTTATGAGCTTGGTCTTGAATTGACCAATGAGCGAGAAGAGAAAGAGAAAAACTGCTGCCATGATCGGGTTTCAATTTAAATTAAGTGAGAGTGGGGGCATTGTGTTTAAAAGCGAGAGGTAACGAGCAAAGGAAAGTGGGGAAATAAGAGAAAAAAAAGGAGTAAAATGTAGAGAAGAAGAATCTTTGATTTAGTAGGTTTTAAATGTACATAAATGGGTGTCAGGAATGTTTGTTCCCTACAGGCTCGATCATCGGTTCGCTGAGGAATTGAGGCTGATATTTACTCACAGACAAATGAATTCTGTGATCTAGGAATTGCAGTAGAGTGGGGTTTTAATTTATCAGAAAAGAAAGAAAGAAAAATGTAGAAAAAATAAGAAAATTGTTAAGTGAAGTGAAGAAAAAAGTACGATAGAAAAGAAAAGAAGGAAATAGACGAAGAAGTAAACAGAAAGAAAATGAAAGACAGACTGAAAAAGAAGAAATAAAAATTTGTTCAAGTGAAAAAATGGCGAAGTGGAAATAAAAAAAAGAAATAACAAGTAAACTGACAAAGAAAAGACAAAAAAGGCATTTGTAAAAGAAAGAAAAGTAATCTGAATAGAAAAAAAAATTAAGAACGCCTGAAAGAGAAGAAAGTAATAATGTTGAAGTGGAAAAGCCAGAAGTTTAGATAAAAAAGAAAGAAAGCAAAACTGAAAGAGAATAGAGAATGGTAACGTCGAAATTAAAGGATGTGCGTGGTGGTCCAGTGGATATCGGCTCGGAACAAGAAATCGGAGAGCCAAGTTCGAATTCCAGTTGAATTCATTGCATTCAGTTACGCGCAAATACCCTTGGGAAAGGTATTAATCCGTCTCTTCCTTCTAGTTATGGGTTAAATAACAGGACAGATTGGCTTCTATAGCCTTGGCTGGCAACCTACTGCGGGATAATCTTCTGCCCAGTCAGTCATGTCTCTTTCGAGACATGATCGCCCAAGCGTGTTTCACGTATGGCACTTAACTGACTGAACGTGGAAATGAAGAAAAAAGAAAGCTAGAAAAATAAGCGGGAAAAGAGCACACACATAATGGCCATCGATTCATTGTAGGTACCTCCACTTCCACTAAATCGCTGCCAAAAAACAGCATAGTATCAAGAAAAAAGGCTCCAAACTTAATAAAAACGAAATTTTTCCATCAAAATGTTTATGTTATTAGGAAAAAAGATCAAAGTATTTTTTGATTATTTTTTAAAATGTTTTAATCCCTAGCAACAGGTCCGAAATTTTGGTAAAACATTCTTGTTTTGATTTTAGTTAGCGGGTTACGCGAATTTATAATAGAAAATTCATTGATTTGGAAATTCTTGCAAAAATCAAATAATTGTCGGATTTTAAGGAAACTTTCAGGATTTATTCACAAATGAATGAAAATATTATTATTATTATGATATATTTATTTATATTATTAAAATATTATTTAAATAAATTATTTTTATTATTAAAATATTATTATGAAATTATTATTTAAAAAAATATAAACTCGGAACTTACTGGGGAATGTAAGTCATTATAATTTTTTTTAAACATTTTGCCTTTATTTCCGAAAATCTGCTCCAAATAAAACTAAGAGATTATTTAATTTGATAAGCTTTTAATTGCTTTGATAAATAACATATATTAAAGACATTATAGTCAGAAGAAAAAAATGTTTGATTGAATAATAAAATTTTAAAAAATTGTTTTTATTTTTTAAACTATAATAATTCATAAAGTTTCAAAAATATTTTAAAAATACTTCAAAGATTTGTTGTCGTTAGTTTATTAAGTTAAGATTATATTTATTAATCGAAAATTGAGAAGTTTAATACAAATCGTCGTGCCTTTGTATTTTTAAAATATATTTTAATTGTTTTGTATGGTAATTCATTAAAAGACCATGTGTTTTACGGTTTCTTTCCCTTACAGGAAAAATTTTTGTGTAATTATGTCATTTGTGATCGCCATATACTTATCTTACCTTGCATTTGTAAAGCTGTCATCACATTACAAAATTTAAAATACGGGGAAATTGTCAAAAAGTTCAAAATTTCGTGATTAAGAAATATTTGTGTAAATCAGATTAATTTAACATTAAATTTGTTAATTTTTCACAAATCTATGTAAATATTTTAAATCCAAGAATTAATTTTTGCTTACAAATCTGTCGATCGCTCAAACATGCCTAAAAAATTAAAAAAAAAATAATTAAATCAATATAATTTCTGTTTGAAATACACCAGAGTATTTTGATTACTGGAAATAGTAAATTTAATTATTCAGCTTTCAATTGAAACTAAAATAAAAGTTTCGAGAAAACGTTTTTATTTTTAAAAAATTCAACTGAAAAGATAGTCATCGAAAATGAGTTGAAGTAACTAATTAATTCAGTATGACCACAACTGAGAAGCATTAACATAACATAAATGACTATAGTTTATGAAGCCTGCAAGCTGTTGACTCGATATTTTTTTTGCACAGATGACCAATATATGTCGTTAATTATTGGCTCGTTTCTTCTTCCTAGGTTCTCTACTTTTGTATTTCTCAAGTGCCAGACGAGGTTTTCTTGGCACAAACAGATGCAATGACATACTGAAAATGCAAATTGTAGAATATTTTCAGCAATGGTTTGTCTCTTTCTTACCATCCGCTTGTTGTTTGCCCTTGAAGTAATTGGAGCAGATATACTAAATTATCGCCCGGTTCACACTCCAACCACGTCTATTGAACAGGTGAATAGGCTCATCCCTTATTCCCTGTTTTGGATGTGGTTTACGGCTTTCTCTTTTCCAATCTTTTTACTCTTAAGCATCAGTGGCGTTACTGCCTCGCTTGAGGTGATATGATTAAAAAAAAATCGTGGGTTGTTGGAAAATCTTTACCGACTTTTGATGTTAGACCGCCCCTTTGTTTGTGACTGATTAGTCGCTGTCAAGGTTGACAATTTTTCTTGGGTAGGTTAGGCAGTTATGAGAGGGTAATTTCATCAACTTCTCACTATACTCCTACAACAATCATCGTGGCATGTCAGTAACGAGATATCTTGTCAATATGTCTAGCGATGAAATACTGAACGTCAAGAAGTGGATTCTGGTCATTTACAAAAGTATAAATAAAAAAGCAGATAAGCAACCAAGTCCAGAACTAGAACGTAGTTTTTCGGTTCTATGCCTTCCTTGAAGATAACATCGCCCGGTTCACACTCCACCTACCTCTCATTGAACAGGTGAATAGGCTCATCCCTTGTTCCCTGTACATCAGTGGTGTTACCGCCTTGCTCGGGGTGATATAATTAAAAAAAAACTGTAATGCCAATCTGCTCTATTATTACACGGGGTGGGCACCGCAGCGTAGTGTAATGGTTAGCAAGCTTATCTTACAAGAACCTATTACAACTGAGTAGTAGTTTCGATCTTCAATGGGTACCCCATACTTTCAGCCTGGTGCCGCATCTAAGTGGCTCTTAGAAAATCGGTTATTATAACACGGGGTTGGTATAACTACAGGTTTTTGTTTTTGTCGTTAGAAAGACTGGACGAGGAATTAAAAATAATTATGATCACAAAATGATTTTTGACATATTTTTTTAAAAAATTAAACGATTTTAATACTGAATATCACAAACCGCGTTTATGAAAACGCTTTTGCCGATTTTATAATCATTATCTTCATTTTATTTACAGATCTTTGATTTTATTTTAATCACTAACGTTTCCCTTCGATTTATTTTTTTCTATCCAGTAATCTCGTGTCAATAATGGTGTTTGTCTTAAAGATATGCATATGTTTATCATTTGTTTTATGGCTCTGGACACGCATGCGTAGAAGAATATCTTCACAAGCTGGGGCATGCGCAAAGGCAAATATATGTCGGCTTCCAATCAAAGTGTATCCGCTAGTCATCCTTTTTCTCTTTCCCTTTTTTTAGCCTACTGTTTGGCCTTTCGCATAGCGTCTAATTGGTTGCGGAGTTTTTAGTCGTAATTACCTTATCATAAATGCTGTCTATCAACGACCGCAACGACTTCAAAGCATGGTTTTACGGAGCCTTTTTTACTCTTAAAATCAAAATCGAAATGTTTGTCTTCAAACAAGCAAATAAATTGTTTGCATGTGAAAAAATTGTGTCCAGAAAAAAAAAAGAAAGAATGATGAGAGAGACAAAAGTAGGGGTAAACATTAACAAAGACACTCTTAATAATAAAATTTCGATGGCACCGGCTTTTCAAATCTGAAAAACCGCAAATATACCACACACTGATAAGTAGCGTCAAAGATTGATGATGAATAATATATTTGGAAAGCCTGAAGTATATGTAAACTTGCTTTTTATAAAAATCATTTCACGACAAGCAAGGAGATAATGCTACTATACTCGGGGAATGAAAGAGAAAAAGAAGACTTTAGTGAGAAGAAGAAACATTATTCAGAAAGTCATAAAATAGCGATTGACGTTGCATTTTAGTTCACGATTTTAGGTGACAGGAAAGCAAGTAATTGGAAAGGATTTCCACAGGTGATAAGTGCGAGAAAAGATAGTGTTTCAGTAAAAAGAGACGGTTAAATCTACCTAGTTTAACAGTAAAAAAATGAGACCTAGTTGCCAATCTAGTCTTCTTCTATGAGCCATGTCCCTTCAGGACGTAGGCGATCGTGACCTTCCAAATTTCCCTATCCTTTGTCGCTCTTAATACCCTTTGTCTTTTTACCCCACCCAACCACCGCTCTGCCATCCATTTGCTCAAACCCATCAAGTATGTTTCGCGTTGCTTTTCACGTTTCTCTTTCTCTCTATCTGACTTGTGAGTATCAGACTCTCCAAGCCCAGGACCTTCAGTTGTCTTTTCCTGATGTTTACTTTTCATTTCCATCTTTTCTAAAACATCATCAATAATGGTATGCTCAGCATTCTTCTGTGGCGTCACATTTTGGTTGCTTCAAATCTCTCCTTTACCTTTTAAGAGATTGTCTAGCATTCACTGCCATATTGAAAAACAGACATCACATCGCAATCCAGTACTATTTTCTTGCCTTTTAATTGCTTCTGGAATGCACTCTTGACCATGCTAATTCGCCTTCGGACATCAGTGTCGCATTTTCCATATTTTGTTAGAACACTTTCCAGGTATTTAAATTTCTGTACCGGCTTGATTTTAGTTTCCCAACCGTAATTGGAATTTTGGGCTCCTCTTTTTACTGATTCAGTTTTCTTGTAGTCCTTTCTCTCTGCTTTCTTCAGCTACCTTCTGTAGGAGGTCTTGTAGTTTCCTTTCCTTGTCTACTATCAGCACTGTATCATCTGCGTATCTTATATTGCTCAGATTGTGGTTGCGAATGATGAATCCTGGCATGACTGCCAGGGCTCTCAAAATGGTAAATTTTTTATTTGTACCCCGAAGGCCTTTACCCCTTCAAATCTTTCGAAAACATCCTTATTTCCATGCAAATGTAAACGCTGAACTCAAATCGATAATTGTTCATTGACGAAACCTAACTTTTTTCAAGTTTACAACCAGAAAAATATCGAGCTTCTTTTCGCTGTTTATCTCACCCCGTAACCACGTTTCAAAAATGTTATTCACTGCAGAATGACTTCACGCGTACGTTGCCGATCTTTCGACCAATTCACTTCCTTTTTACAATTACTACGCGGAAATCGAGTTCCGAGCCCAAAAAAATCATAGAGTATTTTCTCAAAGAAAGTAAACAGGCCAAAATAAGTATCCTACGCCTCAAGCCATTCAGCGGTGAATCAGATATGAGAACGGTGGTAAGGAGTGAGATATAGTCCGATAACAGGAAAAAAGTTAGGTTTCTTCTTATAAACAATTATTGATTTGAGTTCAGCATATACATTTGCACGTAATTAAGGAGGTTTAGAAAAAACTTGACGGGATAAAGGACTTCGGGGAACAAAACAAAAATTTACCCTCAAAATTGTCTCGCTGTATAAGTTGAATAGACACATCCTTTCTATTTTTGTATATCTACTGAACTCGTTTCCTGTCCGTATGCAGGCAATTTGCAGCTAGTAGATGTTCTTGATTACTCCAATATCTTTCCCAAATATGTTTAGGCCCTCAGGCGTCTGTATCAAGTATTTGTGGCGTACTTTGACAAATGCCTTTACGTAGTCTATGAAACGCAGGTACCAATCGTTCTTCACGCGTATAGCACGCTTAAATTCAAGTAGACTTTGTGAATTTACCAAATTAAATATTGATATGCAAATGTGGTTACACACTCACCTTGGGCTGAAGGTTAAGTCGTGGGTTTCACTAATTTGATTAAGTTATTGCTTTGATTTTTTACGGCTCTTAAACTCTTTGTGAGTTCTTTAAAGTCAGAAACTATATTTTGGATTGTAAGAAGATTATATTTTTTGTTTTCGAATGAATATTGCATTGACAATTCTTAAAAGATAACAATGATTTTTTCAGATACAAGTTCTACTATTTAACCTATAGATGAGGAAGAAGAGATGGATTTATACATTTCCTAAGGTTATTTGCGCGTAAGTGAATGTAAAAAAAATTGACTGGAATTCGAACCCGGCACTCCGAACTGCTATCCATTACACAACCCTCGCAAATATCTGAGTGTCCCTGTTCCCGTAGTTCAACGACACTGGACTCTCAGTCGTGTGCTTTTGAGTTTAACAACTTTTTTCTTTTTACTCAATTCACCCCAAGCAAGGTGATAATGCTACTAAGACGTAAGGGGGTGGGGATACTGGGAATGAATAAGAACGAGATGACTTTCGAAGAAACCGGAAAAATAAGTGATAAACACCTACTTCTGTTCCAAAAGTGGACCAGACGATTGACGAACCTATCTACTCCTATTGAGGAAAAATAAAATAAAATTTCAGCATTTAGGCGGAGACGTTAGAAAAACTGGAAGCTCAAACCGTATCAGGAAACAGTATATAAATCTCTATTCCTATTCAAAAGACCAGGGAAGAGTATGAAGCAGATGATAGGCTACTTCATCTACTACTATAGAAAATAAAAAGTATATAGTAAATAAAATTTCAGCGTTTAGGCTGAGACGTTAGAAGTACAGAGTTGAAGCAGACTTTTAGAAATACTCACAAACCAACACCTAAACAAGAAAAAGAGATATACTTCTACTCCTAGCAAAAGACGGGAGAAACGTGAACTAAACGATAGACGAACCTATCTATTCCTATTGATGAAGAAAACTAAAATAAAAAATAAATAGTAAATAAAATTCCAGCGTTTAGGTGGAGAAGTTTTTTATATATATATATATATATATAAAAGAAGAAATGAACAAGGGGTTTTTTTTTCGGTGAAAAATACATTAATTTGGAAATTCTTACAAAAATCAAATAATTGTCGGATTATTATAAAACTTTCAGGAGTTATTCATAAATGAATGAAATTATTTTTGAAATCATCATTTTTAAAAAATCTTGGTAAAAATATTTTTTTTTAAGTCTCTTACCACCCTCGATGTAAATTCATAAAATTTTTAAGAAGTTATATTTTTTGCAGAAAATTTATTTTATTAGTTAAACGTAGGACTCATTGGGGAATTTAAATAATCTACTTTTTTTTTTTTACACATTTTGCCTTTATTCCAAAAATCTGCTCCGAATAGTAAAATTAAAAAAATGCAATATAACTAATAAGCTTTTAATTGCTTTAATAAATAATAAAGATTAAGAACATTATAGTCTGAAAAATGTTTAATGAAATTTTAAAAGAATTGTTTTTATTTCTTAATCATAATAATTTATAATGTTTCAAAAATATTTTAAAAATACTTTAAAGATATTTTATGGTTAGTTTATAAAGTGAAGATTACATAAAATAATCGAAAAATTAAAAGTTTAATACAAATTTTCGTGCCTTCGTATTTTTAAAATAATTAATTTTTTGTTCATATGGTAATTTATATGTGTACATTAAAAGATCATGTGTTTCAGGGTTACTTCCCGTTATAAGAAAAAATTGAACAATTATGTCACTTGTGATCACCATACACTTATCTGTTAATTTGTCATGACATTTCAAATACAGTGGAAAGGTTAAAAACTTCAAATCTGTGTATAAAAAATATTTTTATTGTAAATTTCATGCTATATATAAGTAATACTTGAGTAAATCAGATTAATTTAACATTAGATTTACTAATTTTCTAAAAAATAATATGTCACAGATGTATATTTCATTTTTGCACGATTTTTAAATACGTGATACACGCTTTGGGCGATCATGTCTCGAAACAGACATGACTGACTGGACAGAAGATTATCCAGCAGTAGGTTGCCAGCCAAGGATATAAAAGCCAATTTGTCCTACTATTTAATCTATAACTGGAGGGAAGAGATGGATTAATACCTTTCCCAATGGTATTTGTGCATAAGTTGTAATAGGTTAAGCGAGACAAGCTTGTCTAACCCGAGGTCAGTCAAAGAAATCTGATGTCTCTAATTTGCCTAATACAAAGAAAACTGTTGGGAGTAACGAAAGAGAAGGAGATGAAAACTGAACCGATTTACTCTAAAACTGCGCTTCACTTAAAATGTTCCAAAGTAAAATGGAGCAAAAGACATTTACAGACTAACAACAGGATTCGAGGCATTTCAATAGATCTAAAACGAAAAAAGAACCCTAAAAATCAAAAACAAACAAACCCCGCGGTTTATTTTATGATCCGGTTTTATTTGTATGAACTCTCTACTAAACAAAGTCTGTTTTGGTGTTCCTTGCCATTCGGTACATTCTGCTAACACATTTTTTTGTTTTTTCTTTAGGACCATGTGACTAATTGAGTCCCAAAATACTTGCAGCCTGTTCCAATCGAAATTTGGATGATCCACTCATTTGACCTTCGGATATCAACCCATTTCCGGCCACCATGTCCATCCATCCCACTTGAGGCTATGCCTTTTCTTTCAACTATCAGCCATTTGTCCCTCCACCCGAGCGTTCATTGTCCCTTTTATTTATACTCACAAATCTTTCTTTGGGATTTGTTTTCGAAACGAATTCCTTTGTTCTGCTTATTATTTCCGTAAATTTTGTCTTGGGCTCTTATTTTTCTGCTTTCATTCTTTTTCGTTATATATTTTTTTCAAATTTTCGCTTCTTTTCATCATTTTTCTCCCCCTCCTTCCTCTTACTGTTTTATTTTTCTTTCCTTTACAAACTTCCCAGTTTTTCTTCCCTTTTCATATACTTGCCTCATACACCTTCCTTTTACATTCACGTTGTTTGTTTGTTTATTTCTTTTGTAGAATTTCTAGCTTTCATCCTCTTTTTACTTTTGCTTGAGTTCCCCCGATCCTATCGTCCGTATCACGTTGAATACACCGGTTCTCGCTCGATCACCGAAGTTAAGCAACGTTGAGCCTGGTCATTACTTAGATGGGTGACCGCTTGGGAATACCAGGTGCTGTAAGCGTTTAGTGACGGATGTGCGTTGTGGTGCAGTGGATATCGGCGAGCCGAGTTCGAATTCCAGTTGAATACCCTGCATTCACTTAAGTACTGGTACCGTCCCTTCCCTCCAGTTATGGATTAAATAACAGGGCAGGACTTGGGGACCATGCCCTTAAAAACAAAATTCGAAAAGAAAAAAGTATTACTAGACACAAACAATCTTATATAAAAACAACAATAAATTGTTGAAAGAAAAAGGTATTACCAGCAATAAATAAATAAATAAATAAAGTTTAGTTGGCAATAAATGACCCGCAGAGGTGTTGATATGCCATAAAAACAAAACACCCAACCAAAAATCTTTCTGTCTTTTTTCTGCGAGCTTGCTTCTCCTTTTTATATTTTTAATTGTCTTCTCGTCCTCCATGTTTCTTTTTCCTGTCTTGCTTTACTTCACCCTTCAGTTTTTCTTCTTCCTCTCACCCCACTATATTTGTGGGATACATTGGTCTCGATAGACTATGTATTTGCGCCGGGTGGAAGTGTGTTTATTTTTTACAATTGAGTTCAAGTAAGAAGGCACCAGAATGTTCTCTTCTGGGCACTGGCCTTGGCAGTTTTTGTTTTATGGGAGACATTAATTGACCATACAATATACCTTTCCACACTACTGCACCGATGTGATCCAAACGATAGGCAGGGACCGATACATCCAACTTCTCTCTCTGTCACTATTTCTTTGTCTCTTGGTATCTACCGGCCTCCCCACTGAAAAGTAAAAATTAAAATAATATAAAAATTTATTTTAAATTAATTTTACAATTTAATAAAAAAGAATGAAATTATAGAATATGACCGCGGTAAGTCAATAATTTATGAAATGTTATGGTATTTATTCATTTTTTATTTTTAATATCCATTTTTAAAGTATTTCTTTATTAGGTACTTCTACAAATTGTAAATGTTATAATTACTTAAAATAATGTGGAAACTAGGAATTAAAAATCTAAAACTTACCTTAAATTTTGAAGGAATGATTTGCAAAGCCCTTTGGCTGTTGAAACGTACACAGGAAACACGGAAAGGAACTGAAAGTATTGTACATAGCTGAATTTTTTTTTAAATTTTAAATTTTGAAAATCTTAATGATATATGATTTGTATAAAGCTTTTCTGTTTTTGATTTGTAAATATAGTCTTTATTTAATAAATTAATAACCAAAGACACCAAGTGACTGGAATAAATTTAAAAGATGTCTGAAACTTTATAAATCATCATAATTAGCAAGGACAAAAATGAAAATAATTCTTATAAAAATTCATTATTCATCGAAGAATTTTTTTTCTTCAGAATATATAGAATTTATAAAATTAAATGGCGTAGTTTTAATGTATTGTGATTTTACTATTCGGAGATTTTCGGAAAAGTGGTTCCGTAGAAGAAAAAAAAAAAAAATACACGATTTACGTTTTCCCAGGAGTCCTTCATTTAATTAATTAAACAAAACTTGGGATCAATATTGAATTTGTAGAAACTTCATGAAATTAATTATAGGCGGGGAGTTAGTCAGTTAAGTGCCATACGTGATACACGCTTGGGCGATAATGTCTAGAAAGAGACATGACTGACTGGGCAGAAGATTATCCCGCAGTAGGTTGCCGACCAAGGCTATAGAACCCAATATGTCCTGTTATTTAACCCATAAATGGAAGGAAGAGACGGATTAATACCTTTGCTAAGGGAATTTGCGCGGAAGTGAATGCAAGGAATTCAGCTGGAGTTCGAACTCGGCTCTACGATTTCTTGTTCCGAGTCGATATCTAGTGCACCACGGGGAGTAACAGATGTAAAAAAATATTTTTAACAAGATTTTCTAAAAATAATAACTGCATTCCTTTGTGAATAAGTTCTGAAAACATTTGCCAATTGATTTACAGTAATACCTGAAATAACATTAGTCATTTTAGCTTTCAAATCTTCTAATGAACTAGGTTTGGTTGCATACACAATTGTTTTCACATGTCCCCATAAAAAAAAATCTAATGGAGTCAAATCTGGCGAACGCGGAGGCTGATAAAATGGTCCACCCCTTCCGTTTACTTATCTAAAAATTGTTGCAAATTTTATGATAAAGAATTATTCACTAAGTATACTTAAAACTAGGTATATTAAACTTTATAACAGTTTTTACAGATCATTTCTATCACAAATACAAATCAAGTTATAAAATTTTTAAAGTGCACACAGATTTATGGACACCCTGCATAAAATTCCTTGACTTCCGTTAGTCCGTCACACACTCTTAAATAGCTATACATTGACCAATCGAAACCAAATTTTGAGGAGAAGTGCAAACAGGTAAGGGAGGGTTACAAAAATAGTTCGTTTTACTAGGGTGCGTAGTAAATCTTCATTAAAGTATGGGGAAAATTAAAAATGTTATTATTTAGCATACAAAATGCTCGTACTGCACCCTTGTGCAAATTAATTGAAACAAAAAGAATAAGATCTTCCACACTTTTCTTCATCGCGTATACGTCGTCGCTTGTTTTTTTTCTTCTTCCGAACGTATTTTCCTTTACGTTTTATATCCAATATCCGCGATTTCTCTCTGTAAGGTTTACCAGTGTTTTCGTACTCTTCCTATCGCAGACAATGACCATAGGACAAGAAATTGACAGTCGAGATTATAGTATATGGGCGTAATAAAATTCTGATGCAATCTCGGATGACGCAATAGTTTTTAAGGCCAAACCAATTTCATCATACACCCCGAAAATAGATTCATATTACTGCACAAAACAGCAAATGATTTAATTTGAGGAGAAAACAGAAATCGATTACTGCATTTCCAGCAGGTTTAAAGCTGATCTAAACTTATTTATAAATGGAACTTTGTGTGTGCCCGTTACCTATAGACCCCGAAATGGCTGAATCGATTTTCGTGAAAATTTACACAGTTGTACTATAAGCGTCTGCGAGTGTTCTTAGCTAGGTTTTGTGTCGAGGTACCCCCGATAAATATTGAAAATCGGGTTATAGAAGGAGTGGTCCGATTTTAATCAAATTTGATACATTCATAGACAAAGACATAAGAAACGATATTCAGAAATTTCAAGGTTGCAGTTCTTACAATAGTGCAGAAAATCAAAATTTGACTTACATCCATTGATTTTTCTTTCAGTCTACGGTTTTGCTTTAACTGGAAACAGCTATTGCTTTTTAGTCTTTCGTGCCAACGTCCAAAGAGTCTGAGCTCCAGGACCATGGATTAGTTTTAAAGCTTTCATTACACCCGAGCAACGCCGGGCTATACTGCTAGTCGTATTATAAAAGAAAAAAAACTAAAGCGTTTGTTTAAATTAATTTGCACAAGTGGTATTTAAAAACAAAGACTTCTTTAGTAAAAAGCAATAATTGCATATCTCTTTTTAAACTTCAGATGTACAAGAATCCAGTTTCCAGTTCGCTCTGGTTTTGCGGGAATTAATCGCAAGAGCAAATGCTACAAAAAGTTGGAATTTGTCCCCGGAAAGAATTATTTTGTAAGAAATCCTAAGAATTTATTCTTCGCTCTTAAAAAGGAAAAAAGAATATATATATATATATATATATATTGTTCCCCATGAAGTCCTATAAAATTAAATTAAAGAACTTATTGTTGAAAGATCAGCTGACACCCCTCTCAATGATGGTCTGTGATCCGAAATAGCTATATGAATAAAGACCATGTGCGTAAAAAAAAAATGATATAAGTATATTAATTGCTTGTACTAATAGCTTGCATTGTGTATACACAGACACTGAAACACATATGTCTAAACATGCATACATAAATACACACACGCACATGTGTGTGCACTGCGTGCAATGAATAAATTGTACTGTAAATTATTACGTAATGAAAATTTTGACAAATATAAGAATTTAAAAAATAAAATGGCGACAATTGACCCATCGCACCCTGTATATCAGTCAGTCTGTTAAGTGCCATACGTGATACCCGCTAGGGCGATCATGTTCTTGACTGGGTAGAGGATTCTCCTGCAGTAGGTTGCCAACCAAGGCTATAGAACCCAATCTGTTCTGTTATTTAACCCATAACTGGAGGGGAAGAGACGGATGAATACCTTTCCCAAAGGTATTTGCGCGTAAGTGAATGCAACTGGAATTCGAACTCAGCTCCCCGATTTCTCGTTCCGTGACGATATCCACTGCGCCACAACGCACATCCCTGTGTATACACTTTTTAAAACCCTGTTTTTCTCTTTCTTTGTTCCATTTCATTTCTCAGAATCACATTTAACCACTACTCCTACCCATCACCCACTTCTCCGCGCCGCGTCCCTCGCCAGTTCGGCTTTTTGCCAATGTTCATTAGAAACCAACACAATCAATTAATCATTGCCAACCGGCTGTTCAGAATTCAGTGTTTATTTTCAATTTTCCCCTTTAAGTCGATAAACAGCCTCTTTATTTTGTCATTCCCTTTTGCCGAGGTGTAATTGTCTGATCAGAGCTAATGTCTGTCTCATACCCTTTTTGTCTAAACCCTGATTGTTGTATGCTCCCGAGCAACCACTCTTCAACCTTAATCTCTGCCTGTGTCATACCACCTTCACAACTGATATAATTTTAAGACCAAATTCTGCTTCGTGTCATTTCTCTTTTTATCTCCAAAGATAACACCTAAGAGTAAGGATCCTACATATACTCATAACACTTACAATAACCCTCTACCTTGAGTGGTTCTTTGACCTTGTGTTGAAAGAACAAAAAACAAATTCTTGTCTTTCTCAAGGGTATTAGTGCAAAAGTGAATCAATAACTAGAACCCCTAAGCTATATGCACTGATTTTAACTGATCACAATTACCTTCATATTCTATTGGTGAAGAAGAAGTTCTACTCAGGCAGCTTCTTCCTCAGAAATCGTTGCTTTCTGGAATAGACTCCCGAGAGGATGCTTCCCCAATTACTGTAATTCTAATATCTTCAAGTATAGAGTCAACTGTTATTTTGCATCACTTCAGAATATCCTTCTATTGCTTCCTCTCTTACAACAGCTTCATTTACTAACCTCTGCCTTTAGTGTCACTTTGGCCTCATGTTGGGTGATGGCTCTAACATGTAACCTAATTGTGAATCTTTGATACTAGCTTGAAATAATTTTTTTTTAATCATATCACCCCAAGCAAGGTGACAATGCCACAGATGCGCACGTAAGGGTAAAGAGAGAAAACCGGAAACAAGGGATGAGCCTCTTCAATAGATGCGGGTGGAGTGTGAACCGGGCGATAGTTTAGTCTTTTCTTAGTGCTAGAAATTTCATGAAGGACCTAACATCAATGTGGTATGTCACGTACACAAGGGGGAATCATCCACATTTCTTTTATATTCCATTGGTAAGAAGGAAGTCCCATTCGAACAGTTTCTTCTTAAGAGCAGATGCTTTCTGGAATAGACTCCCAAGATGATGTTTACCCTAGCACTACAAACTTAATATCTTGAAGTCTGCACTTAGTTCTCGCTTCCTTCTCTTATTTTCATACAACAACCTCATTTACGAACTCACTACCTTGAGTGGCTCGTTGGGTGAATATTTATTAAATAATTTTCTTTATTTGAATGTTATTCTATCTATCTATCTCAGTTATCCGTTATTGATATTTCCACAAATAAAATGGAATCTGATAGGCAAGGCAAAGACCCGTAGTGGCTTGGGAGACATATGCAATCTATGTTTGACACAAAAAATTAAAATTTTGAAATTTCAATATCAGCATGAACTTCTAAATAAACGTAGAGAGATCATTAGTATGTTTCGTCATAGAAATGAATATAAATTGCAATAATTATTTTATTCTTCCATTTAGTCACAATAAGGGTTTAAAAAAAAAAATTGGCGAAGGTGTGACCTTCACCCTACCTACCACAGAAGAGATTGCTACTAAGATTCCGCTAGCTATAAAAGCCAACATCCCCCCCCAACCCTTCCTTTAGCAGAACAAGTCTCCTGCATTAGAATTTTCCCTCATTCTTTGTTTAAATGGGCTTGACAATGCAGGTTTTAAAATGACTATTTCCCCTCTAAATTTACACATATATATATATATATATATAGTAACGAAATCCGTCACAAAATGTATTAACTCCGACATGCATTTAATTTATTTGTTTAAACATTATTATTTTATTCCATTTTTTATTTAAAGAGAATATTTATTTACATCTACTGGCCTGAATAATTGCGAATTGTTAAAAAAATGCGCGTCCTCCGGTAGAATTCGAACCTGAGTTCAGAAGGGAAATCGTCATTAAATCTGACGTGTCTTAACTACTCGATAATGTAGGACTAACGGTCAAAGCCCGACTAATGCTTTGGAACACACACTCACCCGATTTTTTTCGAAATATTCATATCTGCTATAAACCAAGACAAATTATTTCCGAAATTAAAAAAAATCATATTTAAACAAATAAATTAGAAATCCGTCGGAGTTGATCCATTTTGTAACGGAGTTCGTTAAAAATAATCTTTGTTTACTTTAGGATATGAAAAAAGAGCAGATATTGATATTACGAAAAATCGTGAAAGAATGTGTTTTAAAAGCATTATTCGGACTTTATTTGACAGTTAGTCTGAAGTGATTGAGCGGTTAAAACATATCAGATTTAATAAAGGGTTCCACAAGGTTGCATATTTTCCTAAAAAGATGTCTCGATTATTCAGGCCAGTAGATATGAATATACTGCTTATTTATTTAAAAAAAATCGGACCAGTTGCTCAAATACGAGTAACCATGAAAATAATATTTAAACAATTAAATTATATATATGTAAAGAAGAGTGAATCTAACAGTCGACGAACAATGCTGATCTCTATTTTAATCAAATATTAATGTTAAGGCCCCAGTAAATTATTTTTAGTGTCTGTTCTTGTATTCTTCAGATTATAAATTGCTTTGGGTCCACTTAGTCTATGTCCCGTGATTAAGGGGGTTTAGCTAGTCTTGAACCGATTTAAATAGAATTCATCACATGATAAGGCACGGATAGTATCGAAACAAAATGGCTACTTTTGTGGTGACATTATAACATATTTGTGTTATAAATTCTAAATAAATATTATTCGCTTTACTTTGTATTGAGCACATTTTTAAGAACAGTTTTTATTCGAATACGGAATTTGATTTCATCCATACCTACCCAATACTTGGTTATATATATATATAATAAAATATTTTCCGCGCTATATCAGGTACCTCGTCAGATGATATCTTTTGCTGAGGTGCAAAACACGACAGCTCTCATGCAACGAAAAAAATCTTTTTATTATAAACTCCAATAATATGAATATTACTACTATATATATATTTTTTTTTTCATCATATCACCCCGAGCAAGGCGGTAAGGCCACGTAAGAGTGAATAGATTGGAAAAGAGACAGCCGAAAACCACCTCCTAAAGAGGGAACAAGGGATGAGTCTCTACACCTGTTCAATAGACGTGGGTGGAGTGTGAACCGGGCGATATATATATATGTTTGTTTATTTGGGCAGTTATCTCTCTTTTATACAAGTTTCATTAAAAGTGACTGACAAATTACTGGGATTATTATTTCTTTCTGTATTTTTCCTTTGCACGAAACCAAGTTGTATTTTCTAATGTGTATCGCCGGATGAAAGTATCCACGATACTCTTGACGCACCCATCTGATTTTAAACTTCCTGTTATGCGCTAGGAAATCAATTTATCTATAACGCCTAACCGAAAAGTTGAAACCATGCTAGCGTAATCTGCTGATCTTAATTTTATTATATATGTAAACTTATTTATAAATGGAACTTTATCTGTGTGTCCGTTACCTACAGACTCCGAAACGGCTGAACCGATTTTCTTGAAAATTTACACAGTTGTACTATAAGCGTCTGCGAGTGTTCTTAGCTAGGTTTTGTGTCGAGGTACCTACGATAAATATCGAAAAAACCGGGTTATAGAAGGTAGTGGTCCGATTTTAATCAAATTTGATACACTCATAGACAAAGACATAAGAAACGATATTCAGAAGGTTCAGGGTTGCAGTTCTTACAATAGCGCAGAAAATCGATAATATATATATATAAGGCAAGATGTTTGTGTGTGTGTGTCTGTTTATCTGCCTGTATGTCCTTCATACAAATCCACAATTTTTATACGATTCTCAGCAAACTTCACACAAATATTCTTTAGGCTGCGTCTGAGCTCCAGGACCATGTATTAGTTTTAAAACTTTCATTACACCCGAGCAATGCTGCTAGTATATATATATATATATTCTAAACATATACTGTTAAATATAAGAGACAATGAATGCCTATTATGTTTAATCATGAGCCGTTCTAAACGTCGTATTTTGGTTTTAATTTCAGTTGAAAATAAAGACAAAAATTCTCCAACATTTGGATAATTTTTTATTAATTTGGTTCTAAGCTTTCAGAGAGGTTATTAAGACGGTAACACAATAACATCCACCATCACCGACGATTTTATTTTGTGTTGACAAAACTCCGCTAGGCAACGGTAATAGTTACAAAAAAAACAAACGCAGTTCGCAAATTTGCAATGCGGTTCTATGACGTCACACCGCGAAATGACAACAGAACTATGTATTCAAATGCAATGTAACGTGTTATGACCGGATTTAAAGGTGATTTTATTAAGTGTGGGTTGTTTGGATTTAATGTATATGGCCTCCAATATCTGAAGGTTTTTTTTTCCTCAGAGATTTTTTTAACCCTAGAACACTAACCATAATAAACAATTCCTCAACTGAAGAATGTTTTTATAAACACAGTCAATATTATAATAGTGCCCTAAAAAAACAGTGGTTATAAATGCAATGACATTAAATATTATAAGCGAAACTATAACAATACTAAGCATAATAAAATAATTTGGTACACCCTATCATTTAACGAAATGGTTAGTACCAAATTAGGCAATAAATTCCTTTCCCTAATTCAAAAACACTGAAACTTAGTTGTAGCTGCAGTGATTATCTTGAAATGATAAAAAAAACACAACAATAAAATTCTAAAACAATGTAACACGATTAGCCATCAAAACCAACGTATTATAAATAACGACAATAACACTAATATTGCAACTGTCATAGCCAAACGAGTGTCCTTTGAAAAAAAGATGCCTATAGTATACCAAGCTACAATCTCCACTACAGAAAATCCAAATATTACCAAAGATTATATTGGGAGTACTAAAACCACTTTTAACCTGAGAATACTAACCATGGCTATATAGTACCAAGCCAAAATGACGCCATTTTAATTCAATTTTCAGAATCTGATTTTCTTACCTAAATTATGTTTTTCGGTTCCTATTAATGTTAACTAAATGTACAAATTTTGAAGTGGCTGCATGTAAAATATTTCAAATAAAGATTTAGGCTTAATATTTTTTTGATATTCTCAAATCGGTTATGATATAGTCATGGTTAATAATGGTGTAAGTTGAATTGATGTTTAGTGTTCCAGGGTTAAAAACAAATAATTCAATTTTTTTTTTAATTTTTAAAAACTCCAAAGAGACTGTATGTCGATGGAAGCTTGACTTCAGTGATCAGATACGTGTCATGTGTAATAAGGCAATAGATGAACATTTTTAAATGTAGAAAAAAAATCTTGTTTGCTTTTCCACAGACGATACTCAACACTTCGGAGGAGCTTCGTCTGGGTTCCTCTCTGCCTTCGGGCAGAGATTCCGAGAAAGTGAACGCAGTCAATCTTCTCAGATTGTCAATGAAAGTCCGAATAATTTTGGGCCTTCCCACGTGGGCAGAAACCTGAGGTAGATGCATCACAAGGCCAATTATCATGGGTAAAATCGAGCCCGTAGGATCAGACAAAAATTCTAGTCTGCTTTCGTGAGACGAGACTCCACCTCTCGGCGGAGCTCCTTCTGGGCTTCTCTCCGTCCGAAGGCAGAGTCCGACCAAGCGACAGACTGACGTACGCAATGAAATCCGAAATCCGGACTGCTGTTGGTCTTATTATTATTTAATTATTTACGACTTCCCCACGTGGGCAGACGCGGTACTAGGCCAATTAACGAGGATAATAATAATGTTTAGTGTTTCAGGGTTAAAAATACAATGATTCAATTTTTAAAAACTCCAAAGAGACAGTATGTTAATGGAGGCTTGATTTCATTGATCAGATACATGTCATGTGTAATAAGGCAATAGATGAACATTTTTGAATGTAGAAAAATTTATGCATGTTTATATTGGTTTACTATGTATAATAAAAGAAATAGATTTTTACACACATATAAACAGGCATTCATTTTTTTAAATTTAAATCATATATATATCTACCATCCGCCCGTACATTGAATACTGCTGCCATATCTAGTTGGGTATTTCTGCTATCCACCTAGGGGTCCTTAACAAAATCCAACGGAAAATCTGTAATGTGATCGATCCCGACCTGGTAGCCAAGATGCAGTGACTTTCTCACCGGCACAATGTGTCTTCCTTGTGTCACTTCTACAAATACTTTCACGGCTTCTGCTCCGATGAACTTAGCTCACTGGTGCCCCCCTATATATAAATATACTCGAGCCACAAGATTGGCAACTGGATCCCACCCTTTTACTGTGAAACCAATAAAATATAAACGCAAATTCTACTCCCTCAACTTCTTTTCTCGCACTTCCCGCCTGTGGAATTCCTTTCTGTTTACTTGCTTCCCTGACAGCTACAATCTCCAAGAATTTAAATGTAAAGTCAATATTCATCTTCTATCTCACTAACTTGCATTCTCTTTCTGATGCTCCTTTCTCCGTCCACTCCACTCTCATCAGTATTCTCATCCTTCTCTTGCCCACTTCCTGACACCTTTTATAACCTGTTACTCTTTCTCATAATTTTCCTCCCATGTAACATCCTGTGGCACTAAAATGCCTTGTTTAGAGCGATATGATTATAAAAAAATATCTTTGAAAACATTTTGAGGAAGGGTTAATACTAATGAAAGTATATTCCACAGTTAGATATTTTCCTTTAAAAAGTGCTCAATACAAAAGTTGAGCACATCACAATGTCTTCATAGTTGTCTATGTGCACGCAAGCGTCCTCACCCTCGTACAATAAAGAGTTGTATCGGTAAAAAAAACAAACTTGTAAACACAGAATTTTAATTATATTTTTTCTTTTTCATTCATTCGTTCAAACTTCTGTTTATTGATTTCCCTATCACACACACTCTCTCCCTTCATTGTGTCTGAAAAAAAATGGCATAGGAATATGGGGAGCGTGTAAGCAGACAAAAAATGATGAAGAGGCGGAGATACACACACAAAAAGAGAGAAAAAAATTTATGTAAAATCAATAAAAAGCGTACCACAACGATCGCACAAATTAATTACAAAGGGAACATATTATTCCTTAATAATATTTCTCTAATATTCTAACTGGTATTTGTCTATATTTCTGAAATGAGATAGTATTTACAGTACTTACATTATTCGAACTATTGTCCTCATGTTTGTACGACTTTTCGGCCGTTGTACGCCCCGGCCTTCTTCAGGTGCTAAGAATTTCGAACCGAACCTTTTATTACAATCACTGGGGTATATGATCTTCATTCCTTGCGTAGTAGTGCCTCTTTTGGTAGTCATGATTTATCTCCCTTTAACCTTGTAAGTTGCATGTTCACCACTGCTGTATGGATATGGTTAGTTCCTTATTTGACTCTTAGAGTTGTGAGTCAAATACCAGGCTACAGCTCTGGTGAATAAGCAATTTGCAGGGTGAGAGGGAGATAACTCATGATTTTCAATTGTGGCATTGCTACTAGTCAAGGAATGAGAATGATATATCCCAGTGATTGTAGTAAAGGGTTCAGTTCGAAATTCCTAGCACCTGAAGAAGGCCGGAGCGTACAGCGGCCAAAACGTCGTACAAATGGCAACAAAGATGAGGACAATAGTCCGAATAATGTAAATGCTGTATTCCGGGTGGTAGACGAAAATAAATATATGGTTTACATAAACGTAGCATCTACTGAAATACGAGTATCCACTAAATATAAAGTTATAAAATCTCTCGGATAGGACACTAAACCCATATGAACTTTCTAGAGGGAAAAATATTGTGCTTAAAGGAAGTATTTGATCGAACTTAGTATCAAGATAAAGAAACAATGGGGTAAAAATGGCAGTCAATTGAGAAACCTCATGACGAGTGGACTGAACAATTATGGAAAAGTGCTGAATATAATATATATCAGCTGACACATTCTATTCGTATTAATCATATATATATATATATATATATATATATATATATATATATATGAAGATCCCCACATCACCTCAGCAACAGAAAAAACCTTTCAGAAACTGGAGAAAAATTAGTCTACTTTTCCTTTTTAAATAAATTGCAAAGATGAACAAATAAAAATTAATTAATTTTAATTTTTTTACATTTTTATGTTTGTTGGGCGTAAGGAAGTGAAATAATTGTTCTGACTGGTTATCGTCTACTTCTTTAGCTGTTTTTAAGGGCAATTGTTTGGGAGTCTTTTTAATTTCTCTTGATGATTAACTGTCTAAAATGATTTTTTGTGCTTTGTTTTAATTACTGGTAGAAGAATTTTTCGAGCTTCCAGTGCTGAGCGCGGCTGGAATTCAAGTGAGTATACTTTATTGTTTTAAAAACATTTAGCACCTATTACCACTGCTGAATAAGGTGAAGTTGATAGTGGGAGTGAGATACTATATACAGGGATATTTTGTCAGAGCGAAATATCCCTGGTAATTATATTTATATAGAACCTTTGTGTTTTCGACCAGAATTTTTATTAAGGGATTTTGGAAATCGTTGGTAGCTAAATGATTTTTTTATGATACAGGTAACTGATATATGACAAGAAACGTAGTCTTGTACTGGGATATGAAATTGGTATACTATATTGGGCAACGCTAGTTTAGATTTTTAGCCGTTTTCCCTCTCCCTTCATATCTATCTATCTAGGTAGGTACCTAGATAGCTAGCAAACTTGTATCGGATAAACATTTCCTCAAAAAAATTAATAATGGAAAATCTGAAATTGATAAAAAAAAAGTTATCGTCTGCTTATTGATTTTGGGGAATTGAGGCGCGCAGTCGTTCGAATGAACTTTTCTGTGAACAATCAACGAATTCACCCTATTTTTTATCGTAGCATTATGGCGAACGTAATTAATCACGTGACAATTATTCCAAAAAGAAAAAAAAATGGTGTTCTCTTTCTTCCCGTCCTACTTTCAATCGATTTATTAACAAAAGTCTACTCGTCAGTTATAAAATGGTACTGCTGTCTTGATGTACGAAAACAAAACAAACTATGCTAAAAGAACAGTTTAGAATCGACAACAAACGTGTTACGCATTTTTTCAATGTTTTCAGTTCATTCAGAGAGTATACTTCCTGGCGCGTGTTTACCCAGTGAGTAAGGGCGATTGTGTCGGCGGTGCGCTCGAGGACGCACCCTACTGAGACTAACAGATGAAAACGTTCACGATATTCGTTTAACCGGCGGCCGTCCATTAATGCTAGGTGTCACGTGTTCGAGGTGAAAGGTTATCTGTTAAACATCCACTTCAGAAAATAAAAAGTAAAATAAAATAAGAGGTACCTCATAAAAAAAAACAAAAAAAAACTATGCGTTCGTGTAGATATTGTGTGTGTTGGAGAAGATCGATGAAAAAACAGAAATGTAATTCGTGAAACAGTGTATCGTCGTATTTTTACCGATACGTGTTTACAACCCCAGAACCCACCACCGGGGAAGGAAGACAGATTAAGGGCCCCAAAGAGTGCTTTGCGACCCTCGTTATTTTATGAACATTTGCTTTTTAAATTAAACCTAAAAAACTACTGACTATTAAAGGATGATAAATTTTCGCCGATTTTGACTTCATTTTGTGATCTTTAATTTTTTTTCACCGAAATCTGTTAATTTATTTGGCTCGTGTTAAGTCTCTAAAAATATATATATATATATAGAATTCACTATTTTTTATCCATTTTTTTTTTCACAAAAAAAATTGCCACAAAACATTGTTGGTTTCTGTGAAATGTAATGATCTATTATGAAAGGACACTCATTTTTATTTAGAAACATTACCTTTATTTTCAATTTCTCTAAGGTCAATTGGTCACCTGTATTGCACCTGATCCGTTATACTTTCTACTATAATAAAAACTGTCGTATACATATATATATCCGAGTGAATAAGGAACGAAGAAAAATTTACAACGTTCAAAACAGTAATTTAAAATAGTGCTCGATATATAATATAGAGCTGTGAATATTTATTATAAATTATAGTTTAGAATATGTACAATTTTTTCCACTACAAATTGTACATTTTGTAGTATTTTTTTTGCATGATTGTAAAGTTAATTCTTTAATGTGTATGCAGTTTACCGTGGTTTCATGCCTCTGGTTTAAAAGCCTTTTGCTATTCATGTATTTAATGATTTCAATTTTATCTTGAAGAGAAAGGAAATATGGTTCCTTTATTGATTTAGATGTTCTTGCTTGTTTGAGGATTTTCCATTTAACTTTAGGTGTTTTATTTTCATTTTTTAACTTCCAAAAGTATTTGGAAAGAAACGTCGTGTTTTGTTTGAGTTTAAATTTTTTAAAAAGTGTATAATTGTACAATTAAATAAAAAAGATAGGTCCAATAAATGTTAACTACTCTCCCCATCATAAAACCCGAATAAAAAAATCCAGCCTTTCTACCATAAAAAGCTACCCAATATCTTAATGTTAAATCTGTCTACAAAATTCCCGAGAAGTTCATTAATCAACTCTGTCATCCACAAACTCTCTTTTCAAAATTCCAACGGACAATTTACAAGACTTATCTCCTTATCGCTAACCCCCACCTATATCCCACGCACAATTCGACAAATATAAGAAAAGAGGCTTTCCATACCACCTGATGAGACATTGTAATTTCAATGTCGAAACAAAAATATTTGTACAAGATCTAAACTGTAATATATATATATATATATATATTAATCAAGTGTTCCATTAAGACGGATCGAATTTAGCAGTAAACAAAACAGTGTTATTGGTGAAATCTTATTGATTCCACTATTAGATCACATTATTTTAGTCATGGCAATTATGGCCTGAATTGAATGCTATGAATGTCGAAGATTTTGATGTCACAAAATTCTCATGCGAAGAACAATTGCAATTGTTAATGGTGCTAAAGAAAATCTAATTCCGCATCATCTGTCCCGTGGTCTACTAAGGGACGCAAACAGTCTCGGTGCACACTATCCTAACCTGACCGGGGAACCCCGAGCTGACTTATGAGACTCTCGCTACCTGTACTATTTTTTCCACAATGCTGAATACGTTAAATCTAATATTAATGTTAAGAATTGCCGCAAGACATTATTGATTTATTTAAGACGGAATGTTCTTTGATGACAGGTCCCTAGTTTCTATTTAGATACATTGTATTTATCTTCAATATTTCTAGCTGAATATTTCTCCTACATTTAGGATCCATAAAAGGGAATGATGTATTATGGCATGTCTCTAATTTGTATTCAAAAACATTGTATTTATTTTCAATTTAACTAGTTGAATAGTTCACCTACAAAGCATATGATCCATTTCCTTTGCTAATCATGCATTACTTTTTAAGTAATATATATATATATATTGTCATCCGCAGACAGATCTTTTTCGCCGTATCACAGCTCATCAGTACGGTTAGACTCCGATTGCTTTTTTACCCAGGATTGAAACACGACCGAAATGGCGTCAGTCGGCGATTTTACATCTGGGCTATGGGCGTTCGGTAGAAGAAAGGCAGACTTTTATAGCCCAAGGGTAGAGTCGCCGACTGACACCAATTCAGTCGAGTTTCAATCCTGGGTTAAAAGCAATCGGAATCTAATCGTGCTGATGAGGTGTGATACAGCGAAACAGATCTGTCTGCGGATATATATATAGGGTGCGATGGAGGAATTGTCTAAATTACAAAAAAAAAACCTGATAATAACCCTGACATTCCATTTTAACAGATATATTTACAAAAATTACAAAATAATACAGTGAAATCATAAAAAAATAGATTTATTCGATAAAATAGCCATTGGCTTCAACCACAGCTTTCAGTTCATCTTTGGTGTTCCAAGTTGTTTTGTTGGGCTCTCGCTCACGACAGTTGCAGTCAAATCGCTTGATGTAGGTATCCGTGTTGAGTCCGAGACCGTATGGGAAGATGAATAGAGGTATAACGTCGCCATCTCTAGTAATCACCATTAGACTCACCGAACTCTTTCTGAATGATCTGCACTGTCCTCAAATTGACACCCAGACACTATGAAATGTTCGTATTAGAGCTTCTGGCGATCTGAATTACGTCATTGTGTTTTTCTTTTCTCACAGACGGTGCCCAACAGAACCTAGTATATTGTGCAGTCGGCAAAATCAACGACAAACAATGCATATGCACGAAAATAAAATATTAAATATGGCGACAATTTACCCATCGCACCCTATGTGTGTGTTAACCGTTTTCCCCCAAGCAAGGCGATACCGCCACTGGTGCGCAGGGGGGCTACATAAGAGAAGAGTGAAGAGAAAGACGAACCGGTTACAGGGGGCGGATGGGGAAAGGACAAGAGAAAGACTGGCGTCAAGTGGATAAGAGATGGGAATAGACATTGCATTTAAATTCTTGGAGATTGTAGCCATCAGCGAAGCAAGTATACGGAAGGGAGTTCCACAGGCGGGAAGTGCAAGAAAAGAAGCTGGTTGAGTAGAAGTAGCGGCTACATTTGGAGGATTTAATTGTAAAAGGGTGGGACTTTGTTGCCAATCTAGTTGTTCGAGTAAATTCTTGTGGAGTGGGGCACCAGTGAGCTAAGCTCGTCGGAGCAGAAGCCATATCCCGTCGGTGAGAAAGTGGCTGGAGTCGAGCTGCCAGGTCGGGATCGATCACATTGCTTTAAGGGAGACTCTCTTGGTCCATTCTGATGAGGGGTAGGAGGGACTGTGGTTGTTGACAGATAACAGCTTCGTTTTAGAAGCATTAAAATTTACAAGCCATTTCTTACTCCAGTTTACCACAGAGTGGAGGTCCTTCTCGAGATCAGCAGCGAGGTTAACTTTGGCCGCCTCGCCAAAAATGGTGGTGTCATCAGTGTAGATGGCTACTTGGGATATGATAACGTCAGAGAGATCATTTATGAAGATCAGAAAGAGCGTAGGGCCTAGAATAGAGCCCAGGGTGACACCAGCGTTCGTGTGGTAGGAGGTGGAGGCATGCCAATTCAAGACGATTTTCATTATCAGTTTTCAGTTTGTGATAGGAAAGATTGGATCAGATCAAGCAAGTGTCCAGTGATAACATAGTCCTGTAGCTTGTGCATAAGACCAGTGTGGCAGATCCTATCAAATGCTTTGGAAATATCCAGGGCAACAGCCTGTATATATATATATATATATAGTTGTTTTTTTCTTTTATATTATAGAACCAGTTCGTTACATCCGTATCGGTATCATTCAATAATTATATATATATATATATATATATATATATAGAGAGAGAGAGAGAGAAAAAAAAACTAGCAAAAGTTGTAAGTTAAAGATGTTTTTTTTTTTGACAGTATCTATTTATTTCTATTATTATATATATATATATGATATTTTAGACCGGCCTTTCATCAGAAACAAATGATTTTAAAAATTTAAACTAGAAGCGTCTGTCGCGTGATGTAGAAAGCAATAGAGTTTGAATATTTTTAAACGTAAATCTAACTGTAATAATATTTTTAAATGTTGCTTTAAAGAAAAATTTTTAACTATTAAAATATTTATAAAGATTCAAAATACTTAAGCCCCTATTTAACCCTAGCCTATACGTATTTAATTTTAAAATCTAGTATTTTTCCTTCTTTCTGCGTGAGTATGTGGAACTAAAATCGGAATCTATCAGTAAACATTTGTAATTTTCTAATGTGTGTCCTGGTTGAAGTGTTCAGCAAAACAACCCTTATTCCCCCCCCTCTCTCTCTATATATATATATATATAATACAGCAATAGTCTGTACAAACAAACAAACAAACCGTACCCAGTCAGTTGAGTGCCATACGTGATACACGCTTTGGGCGATCATGTCTCGAAAGAGACATGACTGACTGGGTAGAAGATTATCCCGCAGTAGGTTGTCATTGCTTTCTGCGGTAGATTAGTTGACAGCTATAGAACCCAATCTGTCCTATTATTTAACTCATAACTGGGGGGAAGAGAAGGATTAATATGAAGGAAAGGGTAAGAAAATTTTACGATCAAATGAAATGAGGAAGCTCCCTGTTAGCCATTTATTGTGCTTAAAAACCATATTTTCTTGATTTCAAACAAAAATATTCCCTTTCTGAAATTATAATTTATAATTGTATTTTTTAAAAAAATGAAGAAGGTTGTCAGCTTAAAGTAACTTCTTTATTTTCAAAATACAGGAGGATATTGGAAATCAAACGCGATAGATAGATAGATATGAGAAACATTAAACCTAGATAAATACATAGGTATAAGAATATTAGATTGATAGATAAATGTGATGTAAAAAATACTAATTATATAGAGAGATATGAAAACCATTAGACATATACAGATGTATAGATAGACATAAAATGATTGTTTAGTAGATATATAAATAGATACATGTGAAAATACTTATAAGGAGGGTTGGGTCACTGTGTCTGGCCAGGATGTTTTTCCCACCTGAAACCATCCTGGATATATACAAATCAGCCATTCGTCCGTGCATGGAGTACTGCTGCCATATATGGTCAGGTGCTCCCGGTGTTCATGACAGGCTCCAAAGGAGAATCAGTAATGTGATAGGTACCGACTACAGCGACTTCCCTTTGTTCTATAAATACATCCATGGCTTCTGCTGCAACGAACTTAAGTCACTGGTGCCTCTGCAACAGGTGTTTACTCGTGCAACCAGACTGGCAACTATTCTACTCCTGCAGCTTCTTTTCTCGCACTTCCCCCTTGTGGAACTCGCTTCATTATTCTTGCTTTCCTGACGGCTACAATCTCCAGGAAATTAAATGCAATGTCAATACTCATCTCTTAACCACTTGACCCTAGTTCTTTCTTCACCGCCCTGTATATCCTTTAATTTCTTTCCACCTCTGCAACTGTCATCACACCTGTATTCCCTTTCCTTCTCTTGCACCTTTCTAACTGGTTCGTCCCTCTCTTCACTCTCTTCTATCTAATTGTTTTACTCTTATGTAGCCCACTGCACATCAGTGGCGCTACCGCCTTGCTCGGGGTGATATGATTAATATATATATATCGAAAGAGAGAGAGAGTGACAGACAGACAAATATGAGACATAGATAGATAGATAGATTCTACGATGAGAAATAAAGGCCAGCAATCTAATATTGGATAATGGGACTGCTTTCGTTTCTCATTTAAAGCCCTAACGAGCGGCCTTGTGTTCAACTGACATTCCGAATATTCAGTTTGAACAAAAAACGAACACACTTGCTCGTTAAAACCAAAATGAAAAGAAAAGAGAAGGAACCTTTGAATTGGCTCTGACCAAAAAAGGCCCCAACACCACATTCTGAAATGTTCAGTCAATCCAGCCCTGAAATTTTTTGTGAAACAATCGGCATATAATTGCGTTAATGTCTTCCGGTCGCTTGTCCACTGCAGTCAGCCAATCTCTCGATGTATTTATGCATGAAGGTATAAACGCTTGGGGCGGACATTTTTCTACACCGCCATCTTCATCGAAGTTCATTTCAAATTAATGGCTCTCGGCCGATCATTGCCATTAGCTCTGTCTGCGTTTGTCAGGTTTCGCAGTCATTAAGAGAATATTGATTAATTGTAATTAAAGGTGGTAAAAACAAAGACTTTTCGGAACAACCTGTGAGCACAAGTCAGAACATGTTCCCCGGCAGGTGGAATTACCAGTCTTCCTCTGTTGCATGCACAAACGCTCTCTCACCCGCGCGCATACATGCACACAAATAGATTGATAATTTTGAACAAACTTGAAGACAATCAATTCTATAATGTGACTTTATATATTGATCGGTCACGCAACCTGATCCCCTCTTTCTTGGTAATGTAATATCCCGATGTTAAGATAACAGAAAACTTTACTCGACGGCAGTAAGCAAATATCTCATGAGATTCTTTGTTTCTATCAAAATTTTTCTTAAGTGGATATAGACGTTGGTTAGTTCAATACCAGTCTACAGCAGTGGTGAACAAGTAACTTACAGGGTTAGAGGGAGATAACTCATGACTTTCCAAAGCGGCACAACTACGCAAGGAATTCATAGCACCTAAAGAAGACCGGAGAGTACAACAGCCGGAATGTCAACAAAGATGAGGACAATAGTCCGAATAATGTAAATACCGAAAGTTTCCTGTTTCCCGGTATATTGCTTAGCTTTTAGAATGCTTCTTTCGCTGGCCCAGTTGTCTGTTCGTATCTCGGTGTCACATTTTTCACAATCTTTTCTTTGTTTCTATCAAAATTTTCCCATTTCTTAATACCTTCCGGAATGCCTCTTTTGCTAGGCCAGTAGGAAAAGAATGACGTGGCTTCTAAAATTACGCTGGAACACGAATTTTAACATTCAGCAATAGAATGATATCAGAGAAAGCAATACAAATGCAGAAAGATTCGCAATTATGTTTTATTGGTTACGCAAAAGCATTTGGCAAGGAACAGCGCAAGAATATATTTGAACCGCTAGGAAAGCTAAAACTAATTTGAAAGAATGTTAGAACAACCCAGAATGTATCTTGGGAGCAATCCACTTGAATGCGGATAGAAAATGAATTGAGTACCTATACAGAAATAAAAAAAAGGGGCGTGAGACAAGGATATTCTCTCCAGATTTATTCACCTTCTACAGCGATGCTATATTAAGGGAACTGGAGACTCTACCTGGATATATTATCGGTAGATGCAATCATTAACGATTAATGATTATTAAAAAATAAAATGATTTAGTGATGCCCTCCGGTATACCACCACTCTTGTACATTTTGTTTAGGACTTGTTGGATATCGGCTCGGAACGAGAAATCGGGGAGCCGAGTTCGAATTTCAGCTGAATTCATTGCATTCACTTACGCGCAAATACCCTTGGGAAAGGTATTAATCCGTCTCTTCCTTAAAGTTATGGGTTAAATAACAGGACAGATTAGGTTCTATAACCTTGGTTGGCAACCTACTGCGGGAGTCAGTCATGTCTCTTTCAAGACATGATCCCCCAAAGCGTGTATCACGTATGGCACTTAACTGAATTAAACATTACGTTTAGTTTAGTTGTTTTTGTTTAACGGCATATTTTTCCTTTTCAGATTATTATATGTTTAATTTATATCGTTCATAAAAGCATTTAAATGTTTATCCAAGTAAACATTGGTATAGTTATTGCATTTTTCGCAATCCGGACCTACTTTTTAGAAAATTGGCACCTCTTGAAGAAAAAAAAGACAGTTGATTAGCATTCGTCAATGACTCCAGAATTGAATTATTATAAATTTTATGGGGGGAGCGGTGGCGAATTTTTAGACATTTCTGGAAATTAATTTGTTGGGGAAGGGGGTAACATATGTAAAAAATATTTTTACCAATATTTTATAAAAATAATTATTTCAAAATTAATTTCAGTCTATTATGAATAATTCCTGAAATGTTAATCAAAATCCAACCATTATTTCATTTTTGCAAGAATTTTCAAACTAATATGTCTTTTACGGTCAAAAAAGTGCATTGTGTAATACATTTTTTGACGCAATAAACTATGCGTCGATTTAGGTCTCGCACGTGTTAGAAATAATTAAAAAAATACTTTGATCTATCCTTTTAGTGATAACAAAAACATTTTGCCGATAAAACTTTGTTTTTATTTAGTTTGGGGCCTTTTCCCTTCATACTATACTGTTTTTTGGAGGTACCTACATGTAACACATCAAGTAAAATTCATCCATAAGTTTATGCTTGGATGATTTCTACCCAAATAGAAACGCAAGGGGACGGCACTAGCATAAAACGAGGCATTAGGAATTTCTTTTTCGTTGTTAAAAAGATGAAAAGCAAGTAAGAAGTATTGTCATTTGAGAAAGAGTGAAGGGACGAAGAAGGATTCAACTGGAATTTGAACTCGGCTCCCCGGTTTCTCGTTCCGAGCCGATATCCACTGTACCACAACGCAAGCACACAAAAAGTGTTTGATGAAATATTAACTGGGAAATTATAATACGTTGGCTATTTGTTCTCTTGTTAGATGGGACGTCCGTTGAAGAAAGCTTTAGTGTGGATCACCACCTGTCTAATACTTTTGACTTTGGCGCGAATTATTTCAGCAGCCGATAGGGACGTCATCATCTGCTGTTTATGCAAAAAAACTCACTGAATAGATTGCCGACATGAAGCGAGCATTAAAGGGAAGCCAGTGAGAAGAGGACCACACAAAGCAAAATTGATAAGTTAGCTTTTAAAACAAACCGAAATCTATCTTGCTCAATCGAAGTAAATGCTTTCTCTCTTTCTTCATTTTCTGATTTAATTATTCATCATTTGATTTTAACTTTAATACGTCATATCTATCTATCTGGCTACCTACAGTGGGTGGACAAAATAATGGAAACACTTAGCATAATTTTGAAAATTTGATTAAACTGTCAAAAAGGACAGTAAACTGCATACGACAGCAAAGACTTTTAATTGGGAGGTTGTGAGGAGCATGGAACCACTTCTTAATTGCTGTTGTTCCCAAGATCCACCCTGACCCGGAGTGGTAACATCTGTTAGGGTTCTAGCTATGGGCAAATAGTTAACCCCTAAATTGGGGTCAAGACACCATGAAAGTATAAAAATAGACATATATATAAACAGATTTTTATAGAAAATATACATTTTTGAAGAAAAAAATATTACCAACAATACATGTTTATAATACAAAACTAGAAGACATCTTTAGTTTTCTAGAATAAAAAAATAAACTTTTCATCAAAATCTGACTAAATCAACCTTTTCACTATAACTGAACATTAAAAAAATACCTTAAACCCCTACCTTTTTGGCATTAAATAACCCACGAAGGTTTATGTGCAGTTAAACAAAACTCAAACTGTCAAAGGCTTTCTATTTTTTATATTTGTTGATTTAATATTAGTACTTATTTATTTTTTATTTTTGCTAAAATTGTTTTTCTTTTACATATATTATTTAGTATAAGTTTATTAAAATCAACAGTAAGGAGTGTTAATTTGAGAATTTTAATTGATCAGCATCATCCTATGGTCGAGCAAATGTTTCCGGAGAGAAATGCCATCAATCAGGATTATAATGCACCCATTCATACTGCTAAAATTGTAGCTGAAGAGCATGAGAAACATTTTAGAGAAGTAGAACATCTTATCTGGCCAATACAGTTCCCAGATCTCAACATTGTTGAACATTTATGGTTCGTTTTAGAAATGACAAGTGAGAAGTCGATATCCTCCACCATCATCACTGAAAGAATTGAAGACTGTTTTAGCTGAAGAATGGATAGAAATTCTTCTGGAAACAATTCAAACTGTAATTAATGATAAAGTCGTTCCTAGCCCATATTGAAATACATTTGCTCTAAGTTTCAAGGTTTCCATTATTTTGTCAATCCATATATATATATATTGTGTGTGTGTATTTAAGCAGCATCTTTTTCATTAAATAATATAGGCAAGTTTTGTCTATTTATTTTATGTAAATTTTTTTCATATTCTCTGATAAGCTTAATAGCACTATTATTAAATGATGAAAGAAAATCACAATATTGATACATAATTTATTTTATAATTCAATCTAAGCTTTCGGCTTACATAAGCCATTTTCAAAGATTTCACGGACAATAATGGCAGTCTGCTTTTGTTGACATGGAAGTTATGCACGAGTTTGTCGTTGCCTGGAAAGTTTAAAGGCGATTTCTTTGAACGCGCGATTTTTAAAAATCACAAGCAATTATAACGTTTTCATCCATGGTTGTATGAACCTAATAGGCATTTTTTGGTATGGTCACACTTAATCATAATTTCTGTTCAATTTTAAATGTAGACTTTTGATTGAACCACCTGGTCTTAAAGTTGTCTTTGGTTGGTCCCAAATATATTTTGTTTTGACCATTTAAGTCATGTACTTTTGCTTTGTAAATGACTTCTTTTGTATTACAAAGCGCTTGGAGTGGGTATTTATTGTATATATATTAGTCATCCACATACAAGCCTGTTTCGCTGTATCACAGCTCATCAGTGTGGCTAGACACATCCACTTGCTTCTGGCCGGGATCGAAACTCAACCGGAGTCGCTACTCCCTAATATTAATATTAATCGATGTATGGAATCAGAGAAGGGACATATTAACGTATTGTATATAAGCAGTGTATACACACACCAGTCACCGAAAGAACTCAATTAATTTCTGAAGAGTCGTGCATATATATATATATTAATTGTTTAATACTTATCCTTTTGTCCTAATAGGGTTAGACCAGTACATATTTGTATTAAAAAGTGTTCTATACAATTATATTGTAGAACTTTTGAATATTTTTCATTTTTTAACGAGTTATTACGCTACCTTGGTTTCCACCATGAGTGTTTTTTTTTTCAGGCGATTTTTTAATAACTCAAATGAAATATATATATATAAAATGGAAATTTAACTTTAGGCTATGCTATATTTATGGGTAAATGTGCTCAATATCTGAAGATTTCATTCAAGCATGAAACAAACCATTGCCACTCGATGTTGCCCTCAGATGGAAAGCACAATTCTTTTAAACCAAATAACAGGCTCAATGAAAAACTCTAGATTAATTAGTAAGAAACATAAAATTCTATAAACAGCAAGATGCCTTTAAAAATAACTAAAATAATTCAACTGACGTATTTATAGCAGCGGGCAATTAAAATGGGAGACTAAAACCTAAAATAAATCAGACCGAAATACCATGAAAAATAAGGAAAAGAATATCAGCCTACAACAATCATCCCCCAAACTGTAAACTCTTTCCGAAAAATATCTATAATTACATTTCCAAAACAAAATGAACCGTTAAATAAACGATCAGTACTCATCGCAAAATGCAGACATGAAAATAATTTTTTACTATGCTACTTAAAAATCGAAAACTGAAAACGAATAAAAGAAAATAAACAGAAAGTCTTACCTAACTTTGTAAGAAATTCTCTTCCGCATACTTGCTTTGCTGGCAGTTACAATCTCCAAGAATTTAAATGTAAAGTCAATAGTCATCTCCTGTCTCACATCAGTAATCTCTTCCCGACACCCCCTGCAACCTGCGTTGCAGTTGTATCTTTACATTTAATATAACCTATTTTTCTATCACAAATATCTGTTTTGTTGTTTATTATTTTGTGTGGTTCCTCACACGAAATCCACAACATTAACAAAAGAACCATTCTATTTTAATTTACAATTATTCATTTGGCAATAAATACTAAAAATAGTATGAAATACATCGTATTTTAAAACACTGGGGTGGCCTAATAATTATGGCCGGTAGTGTATGTATATTACGTTTAGCAATGCGCCGTTCTAAACATCGTATTTTGGCTTGAATTTCAGGTGAAAATAAAGACAAAAATTGTCCAACAATTGGATATTTTTTATTATGATGGTTCTAAAGCTTTCGGCTCACATAAGCCATCTTCAGAGTGGTTATAGGGAACTTAACATAAAGACATCCACCATCAAAGATGATAATATCTTGTGTTGACATGCGACGATAACAGTCACCGAATAGCAGAATAGGTGATGTTCGTAAATTTTAATGCGGTTCTATGACGTCACAGAACCATATGTCTAAATGCAATGTAATGTGTTGTGACTAGATTGTAATATGATTTTGTTGAGTGTGGGTTGCTTTGATTTAATGATGACTTCCAATATCTGAAGGTTCTTTTCACTGTATGTATGCGCGAGTATTATTGTGTTATCGACAAAAATCTGTCTAATATTATATACATGGCTGTGAGCGGAGTCCTGCTGGAAGACGTAGTGGCGTCTATCGGTGCTCTCGTCCACCCAGGGCTTCATCACGCTCCTCAGCACCTTTTGAAAGAAGAACGGAGGCATGATGTCCCCTTCGCTGAAAATGACTACCTCCTCGATGTTTTTGCAGATCCACCTGTTATTCTGCTTGTTGCTCGTCTGGTCCTGAATGAAATTCTTTTCTTCAGAGAAGAACCACAGAATTTTTTCATATATGGCGACAATTTCTATTTCTGTACGCTTTATTGTTAAAAGATAATATATGCTGATAAAATCTAGTCTTAATGGTATTCTTGGTGCTACCAAAGTAAAATTTTTTAATTTCAATGGTATAAATAGTACATAGGTAAAGAAAAGAGTCAGTTACAGAACTATTTTGTAATGGGCACTCATTCAGATTTCTACAATTACATGTGTTGGTATAATCATCTTTTGTTACTTAAGAATGGTTTTTATATTGATTTAAAATTGTATTATTATGCTTTTTGGTAATCTTTTCAATGTTATCAGTACAGCTGTAGCTTAATGTAAGTGTATTTTTTATTTAAAAAAACATTATTTCTTGGGAAGTATTTCTCGACTAAATTGAGGAACCTCTACTCTAACTTAGGACTAACCATTTGGTTAAATTGGGGTTAGTATCAAATGATATTTCCGTTTCTATTTTTATTCTTACTATTATTGTTATGTTAGAGCACTTGTAGCCACTACTTTTAGTGCAGTGTTATAAACTTTACTATGTTTATAAAATACATCTTCACTGGAAGAGTTAATGCTTATCCTATATTCTATGGAAGAACGTATGTGTTTGATTATAGATGGAGGGTTATTAGATTTTTGGTGGATATATGTTGTATTTGCATTTGTTTTCATGTAGGGTTGATATATATATATATTAACGCTCTGATATCAAATATGGTAGTGAGCTTCTTTTTCTCCCTTGTATCTATGTAGCATACTCCTTTAGGAGTAGCTTATTCTGTATATTACTTGAATGATACTCTTTGATAGCCCTGTATTGTAAAGCATTACTTTGCATTTTTGATTTTATTTTCATTTGAAGAGGCTCGAATTTTTCCCATGCTACTAAGCACATTTTAGGCATGCACGCTTCCATATATATATATACGAGTGAATAAGGAACTAAGAAAAAAAAATTTTTTACAACGTCCAACACATTAATTTCAAACAGTGCGCGATATATAATATATAGAGCTGTGAATATTTATTATAAATTATATTTTAGATCATGTACAAATTTTTTATATAAAAAATTTGTACATGTTCTAAAATATAATTTATATTATATATATTCCATTTGTACTCTAGCATATATGCATCGTTCATTCAGTAATGAATTAGAACACTCTCAGTTGCTGGCGTGTGTTTACATGGTATCTCACGCGCTAAAAAGTCTGCCTTCTTCATAGCTCAGAATCGCCGACTGATATCAATTCAGTCGGGTTTCAATCCTGGCTAAAAACAATCGGATATCTAACCGTTCTGATGAGCTGTGATACAGCGAAACAGATCTCTCTGCTGATGACTATTCTACGCTCTCACACCCTGATTGAGCACTCTAGAATAATGGTAGACTTTGAAAAAAACAGTAGCTGCTCTAGCATATACGCTTCGTTCATTCAGTAATGAATTAGAAAACTTTCAGTTACTGGCGTGTGTTTACATGGTATATCACACGGTAAAAGTCTGCGTTCTTCTACCGAGAGCCCAGCTCAGAGGCAGAAATGAGTTTTCAATCCTGGATCAAAAGCAATCGGTTGTCTAACCGTACTGATGAGCTGTGATACAGCGAAACAGATTTGTCTGCGGACGACTGTGTATATGTATATATATATATATAGTATTATCTATCTATATCTGTTTTATGTTCGTAGTTGCATTTTGGTTGATGTGTGCATGGATTGTACTGTGTTTCAGCAGATGACAAATCAAACTAAAAGTGACTGTGGCATTCGGCAAGATTGGAACTTGCGACCCCTATCCACAAAGGAGAAGCCACCAATTGACCTAAGACGAAAGGGCTAAAACGCCCCAGATCAATTGTTGCAGGTTCGAATCCTGCCGAATTACACAGATTTTCGTAACAAAAATTTATCGTAAATAATCAGGCCGGTAGAAATAAATATATAATACTGTTTGATTATAAACAGAATATCTACTTAAATAATGTTCAAACAAATAATTTCAAATTGTCGGTTGTTTATAACCATTTCGTTAATCTTCCTTAATTTATATATATATATATATTACGAATTTTTAACAGGTGAAGAGGCTCATCCCTTTTTTCCTGTTTAGGATGTGGTTCCCGGCTTTCTTTTTTTCCAATCATTCTACTCTTAAGTAGCCCCATGCGCATTAGTGGCGTCACCTCCACTGTACAGTTTAAGAGGCTTATCCCTTGTTCCCTGTTTAGGATGTGGTTTCCGGCTTTCTCTTTTCCAATCTTTTCACTATTATGTAGCCCCCTGCACATCAGTAGCGTTACCGCCTTGCTCGGGGTGATACGATTAAAAAAAAATGGATTAACTCCAAAATATTTCCAATTTGTTGAAACATTATATAGGTAACTCCAATCAATTCTTAGATACCTAAATTTAAAAATAATTAATCTATTTTCAAGCCAAGAGATTAAAGTTAGTAATTCCAATAATCAAAATACACTCGTGTATTTTAAACTGAAATTATATCGATTGGAATCCGAAATTTTTCGAAAAAAAAAAAAAACAAACTTTAAATTTTCCGCTATTTTTTGATTTATTGACAGGTTACGTCAACATTAGCCAACTTTTTGTTTAAAAAAAATATACATCAAAGACACTTTTTTAAATTGAACCTTACCATAATCTGATTTCACACAATAGTAATTACTTACTTTATGAAATTTAAGACATAAACTTTTCTTAAATACAGTAGTCCTGTCATCAACGTAATTCGAACTGTGATTGATTGAATATGTCAGCTACTGTCTGTCAACACCCCAAGTATGGCGCCCGGAAATGCCAAATTTTTATGTATCTAAAAAAAACGGTTTCTGTTTTTTAACTGCATAGCTAACCATAACATAATATTTTCTACAATGTTTTGATTGAATATGCTTGCTAAATAAATAAAAATTGAAATTGCTTTTAAAACAATTTTACAATGTAATAAAAAAGAATGAAATTAAAATAACCCAGTAAAGTTATGAAATATTATGCTAATTATTAATATTTTTATTATGCCTTATTCATATTAATTAGTAAGATAACTAGGTAAAAATATCTAATTTTAATTTTTACATAACTGTAGATGAATTTCCAAATTAATGTGTCTTTCACAGTCAACAAATGCCTTCGCGTAATCTTACGCTGTTGACGCAATAAACTCTAGCGTCAACTTACCCCTTTCACTGACGAGAGAAAAAAAAATTTTCTACCACTAAATGAGACTTTCAGAACAATTTTAAAAATACTTTGATCTATCCTCTTTATGATAGCATAAGCATTTTGCCGAGAAAACTTTGTTTTTATTTAGTTTGAGGCCTTTTACTTCAGACTATGCTGATTTTCCCACGGTAAAATTGGAGGTAGGTACCTATATATATTTAATCGCCGACTGATGTCATTTCGGTCGGGTTTCAATCCTGGCTAGAAGCAACCGGATGTCTAACCGTACTGATGAGCTGTGATACAATGCAACAAGACTGTCTGCGGATGACTACGATCTCTCACGCCGATTGAGAATTGGTGGACTTTATAAACAGTAGCTACTCACGCATCGTCCATTCAGTAATGAATTTGAATACTTTACTGTCGTGTGTTTGCATTGTATATAACACGCGAAAGTCCTGTTTCCTCTACCGAACGCTCATAGCTAAACTCAATGACTGATGTCGTTTCAGTCGGGTTTTAATCCCGTCTAGAAACAATTGGGTGTCTAACCGTACTGGTGAGCTGTGATACAACGAAACAGAACTGTCAGCGGATGAATATATATATATACCTCCACGAATTCGCTGAGAAAACAACATAGTATGAAAAAATGGCCCCAAACTAAACAAAAACAAAGTTTTATCGGCAAAATATTCGTATAATTATTAAGAGGATAGATTAAAGTATTTTTTACTTATTTTAAAACACATTCAAAATTTTGGTAAAAAAAAAAATAAATTTTTACAAGGATTTATTACGGAAACGTAAAAAGCACATTAATTTCGAAATTATTATATAAATAAAAAAAATGGTTGAATTTTGATGAAAATTTCGGGACTTACTCACAAATGAGTGAAATAATTTTCTCAAATAAATACTTTTAAAAAATTTGGGTTACCCCGTCGTGGTACAATAGATATCGGCTCGGAATGCGAAATTGGAGAGTCGAGTTAAATTCGTTGCATTCACTTACACGCAAATACCCTTTGACAAGGAATTAGTCCAAATATAAATGCAAATAATATTTTTTTTTGCTTGTATATATTCTTTGAGGGGATTGTCAGTCAGTTAAGTGCCATATGTAATACACACTTTGGGCGATCATGTCTTGAAAGACAAATTATCCCGCAGTAGGTTGCCAGCCAAGGCTGTAGAATCCAATCTGGCCTGTTATTTGACTCGCAGGGGAAAATATGTATTATATTATTAAGTAGTAATTAATATGGGATCAGTCTATTACTTCATTATAATATAAAACCAATCCTTCAATTTATGCCCAGTAAATGTCTTAATCATGAATCCAAGTATTATATTATGTATCAACAATTATGGGACAGAGGTAATAATAAATAATTCCAATCCCAAATTGGAAGCATTACTGCCAGTTCTAAGCTGGTTCTCTTTAATCCTGATATGCTACAGGGTTCTCATAGAAATTCATTGCGATATATTAGACTACCTCTGTCCCATAATAGTTGGTTGTTTTGTTGTTACGGCATATAAACCTCGGCGGGTCATTTATTTATTCCAAGTATTATATTCAGTAAGTCAGTTAAGTGCCATACGTGATACACGCTTTGGCCGATCATGTCTCGAAAGAGATATGACTGACTGGACAGAAGATTAGTAGGTTGCCAACCAAGGCTTTAGAACCCAATCTGTCCTGTTATTTGACTCATAGCTAGAGGGGGAAGAGATGCATTATATTACTACGTAGTAATTAATGGGGGACCAGTTTATTACTTAATAACAATAGAAAATCGATCCGCCACTTTATGCCCAATAGAAGCCTTAATCATGATTCCAACTATTATACGTGATACACGGTTTGGACTGACTGAGCAGTAGGTTGCCAGCCAAGGCTGTAGAATCCAATCTCTCCTATTATTTAACGCATAACTGGAGGGAAGAGACGGATTGTACCTTTCCCAAGAGTATTTGTGAGTGAGTAAGTGAATGCAAGGAATTCGAACTCGGTTCCCCGATTTGTCGTTCCGAGTCGATATCCACTGCAGATTATTCTTTTAAAAAACAAATAAAAATCTACTTCAATGTTTTAACGTGATATAGCTGGAAACCCGTGTAGAATATGAAAAGTTTAGGGCAGTACTATCAACTGAAACATGAAAGGACCATCACTGAAGACCTTAATTAGCAGGAATTTGATCGGTTAAACAAAGCATCCCGAGAAAAGATGTTATTCTCCAGCATGACAATGTAAAATAAATTCAAGAGAGTGGACATAAAGTGGAAAATTTTGCATCCATTTCCATGTGTGCTACTAAGATATTTGGTTCTTTGTGACATGCTAGACACTTTCTTTCCTGAATCTATCTCATACATTTATAAGACTACTAGACGTTTAGCCCGGTTTCACTCGGGTAGTTTAAGGAATAATAAGAATAAAAAAAAACATGATGAATTTACAATACATAGCAACTACTTACACAACGTCCACCCTCATCACTTTTATAGATATAAATAACAATGTAGAATGTCTCTATTGAATTTGGGTGGGAAGGGCAACATATATAGATATATAAAAAGGGGTGATAATATATTTTTATACCACCCAAATTTTGGCTTTCTGAAAATTTTATCTACATCTGAGCGCAATTCTCGTCGAGCTAGACTGTAAAATGCAGACGCTAAGTCGAATCTATCAAACAAATACACAACGTCCACCCTCGTCACTTTTATAGATATAGATTAAAATTTAGAAAGAAAATTGCAAACCATTTAAATTACTTGGAAATTAAGAGTCATTCAAAATAAGAAAGAAAATTAATCTTTCCCTGAAGTTTGTTTCACCGTTTATCTTTTAAGATATTTCTAATAAAAATTTAGAAAGAACATTGCTAGCAGTTGAAATTACTTGCATTGGAGTCATGCAAAATATGAAAGAATATTAATTTTTCCATGAAGTCGGGGTTCAGTTTATCTTAGCAATTTTCTGTCTAAATGTTAACTGTTTAGTCTGGTTTGTTTAACTCCATATCCACCTTAAATGTGTCATTCAATACCGACGAAGTTTTTTACAATAGATTTATATGAACAAAATATACTTTCAATGTAATTTGTTTTCTTTTGTTGAGAGTCATATGTATTGCTGCTAATATTTTTATCGGTAAAAAAAATTTAAGAAAATTTGATAACACTTTAAATAAGATGGAAAATTAAATCATTCTAAGTACAAATAATATTAATCTTTATATGAAGTTGGGGTGCCGTTTATCTTAATAATTAAAGTTTAGAAAGAAGATTGCTAACAGTTTAAATAAATTGGAAATTAAATGTCATTTAAAATACTAAGTAGATTAATCTGTATATACATTCGGGTACCGTTTTTTAATATTAATCAGTAAAAATGTTCTTACCAAGATATTCTAAAAATAATTTCTTCAAAAATAATTTCAGTCAGTTATGAATAAGTCCACAAATTTTCATCAAAATAAGACAAGCATACAAAATTCAATCAGCGTAGTAATACTAATTGAAATATCATAAACTTTAATATAAACTATTTATTTTATTCAGTTTTTAGTCTCGTGGAGCATATATTTTCCAGTTTCTTTATACAAAAATCGGGCAAAGAAAATTTGAAATGGCAAATAAATAAGTTTCAAATATAATTTCTGTTTCAAATATAGTAGTGTATTTTGCTTACTGGAATTGCTAAATTTAATCCGATTTTTTTCGTTGTCGTTTCTGTTAAAAAAAAATCTTAATGGTGAGCTACGTACTTACCAAACATTAGTTAAGAAAATGAACATACAAGATAATTTTCCAAATTTAATAAAACAATTTTTATAGTGAAAATTTTGAAGATATTCTCATACTATTTGGGTAATACAAATTAAAATTATCATGATTTTCAGCACCTACATTCACCGAAGTAAAGGACAAAAAAAAAATACTTCATTGTAAAACTATATTTTTATCAGTTTCAGAGACTTTACTTTCGTCAAACTATGTTGCTTTTTCAGCGATTTAGTTGACGTTTAACATATCAATAAGTTTAAACTCTAATTCTTTAAAATAATATGGCAGTTATTTTGGGTGGAAACGTAAAGGACTTACTGTAACGCTGGTGCCGGAAAGACAGAAATGAGAAGCGCGTGCGCGACGCACAGACAAACTAAATCTGATTGGCTGGTGCAATTCTAGACGCCATTTTGTTTTTATTATGTATTTAAGCTATCAGGCATCTCCCGGTATTATCGTTCTCATTGGCATGACTCTCCTCGGACAGAGAAGATCTCAGAAATGATTTGGATTCACCACAAACCCTGGCAGGGAATATGTGATATTATGGATGAAGTCATCCTAATAAACATTAAATAATCTTCTTTTGAAAAGTAGTTCAAATGCAAAACCTGAGTAAAATGGGCCTGCCTCTGGTCAACACTGATCTTTAATAAGCACGCCCGCTTAAGGGGACGAGGACTATTCATTAATGGATTCGGGAAAATAAACCCCGAATCCATTAATGAATGAGCTCCCACCACCCTAAACGTTGCACTTATCAATCTGCGCTCTTAGCATCCGACCTATAGAACGGATTCTTACAGTATTCGAACGCTTACTGCTTGAAACCATTCGCATAGATCTTACCGCTACCCCACCAGGGGTTACCCACTATGCGTCGTTATTTTATGCGCTTATATACCTAAGATTAATTGTAATAATTAAAAAAATAGAACGAAAGTGCCGAGACCTGGAATCGAAACCGCATCGAATTAGGTGTTACTTAGCAACATCCCACTGAGCCATTAAGCGACGAATCTTCTAATACTTCTTTGCTATTATAATATTTTATAAAAAAAATGAATATGCACTTATCCATCTTGCCACCAAACAAGGCTTGTTCCACTCTCCATTTATGATATGACCTAACGTTTTAACGTTAATTCTCCTGGATTAATAACCAATTTCTTAATCCTTGTCCCATGGCAAAATTAATCTAACAAGAGGAATGTCAAAGCCAAATTGTTTTAATGACACATTTTGCTTCGAGGTGCAGTGAATATTTACTCGGAACCAGAGATCGGTGTGGCAAGTTCGAATTCCAGTTGAATTCCTTGCATTCACTTTCACACAAATCCCCTTTGGAAAGGTATTAACCCGTCTCTTCCCTTCCAGTTATGGGTTAAATAATAGGGAAGATTAGGTTCTATAGCCATGGATGGCAACCTACTGCGGGATAATCTTCTGCCCAGTCAGTCATGTCTCTTTCAAGACATGATCGCCCAAAGCGTGTATCACAAATGGCAATTCATTGACTGACATCTTTTTTCATAATTTTTATCAACTTTTGATAATTCTAAAAAATTGTTTCTCATCTACTGCCAACTATTTAACATTTTCACCAATGAGATGAAATAAAATATTTGTCAGCCAATAAAAAAAAAAAAGATAACATTAAGAAAAGATATAATTTTAGTTTGCAAAATAAAACTAAATAATGCAGAAATAATAACATAACCGTAACAACCGCCACCCCGTGCAGACATGGACAAGGTCCACCCTCGCACCCAGGATACGTTTAACCAACAAGAAAACACCTCTCGCCTGCTGGTCTCATGGTTGAGACTAAGAACTACAATTATGCCTACTTAGAGCAAAACCCGAAGTAAAAACCAAAATAAAAGAACTGAAAACCTGATTTTGATCCGACCCGATAGGATATCGGGGTATCGACTTTTAATATCGGAGTCAAATAAGTCATTTAAGGTTAAAGTAACCTAAGTAAGTCCATGAAAACTTATTGTACCCTTCGAGAGTAAAATCGGACAAAATGAGTCATATTGATGGCTGAATATTGGTTTTTGATCAGATTCGATAGAATATCGGGGCTATCGATTTCCGATATCGAGGAAAATGAGTCGTTTGAGAAGATCTACTAATGTTTGAGACTAAAAACTATAATTTTACCAAGTTAGAGCAAATTCTGCAGCAAGAACCACAATAAAAGGGCTGAAATCCTGATCTTGATCAGATCTGAACGGATATCGGAAAAAATATGTAGCCTATGACCTATGATTTGCGTGAAGGTTGGTGAGAATCGGATAAAAACTGCGGATTTGTATCAAGGACAGACAGACAGACAGACATGCACACAAACATCTTGCCTTTTATATATACTAGCAGTATAGCCCGGCGTTGCTCGGGTGTAATAAAAGCTTTAAAACTAATCCAAGGTCCTGGAGCTCAGACACTTTGGACGTTGGCACGAACGACTAAATAGCAAAAATTATCTTCAGTTAAAGCGAAACCGTAGACTGAAAGAAAAATGAATGGATGTTAGTCAAATTTTCATTTCCTGGTATCGATATCAAATAAGTTTTTTTCGTCATAAACTGAATTTTGAAGGCTAAATAAGATCTCTGAGTAAATGGTATCATGGCTGAGACTAAGAACTACAATTATACTTACTTAGAGCCAAACCCGAAGCAAAAATTAAAATAAAAGGGCTGAAAAAATACAGACATACACAAACATCTTACCTTATATATATATATATATATATATATATATATATATATATATATATATATATATATCTCATCGATTTTCTGCACTATTGCAGCCTTGAAACTTCTGAATATCGTTTCTTATGTCTTTGTCTATGAGTGTATCAAATTTGATTAAAATCGGACCACTCCTTCTATAACCCTATTTTTTTTTCGATTATCGATATTTATCGGGGGTACCGCGACACAAAACCTAGCTAAGAACACTCGCAGACGCTTATAGTACAACTGTGTAATTTTTCAAGAAAATTGGTTCAGCCGTTTCGGAGTCTATAGGTAACGGACACACACACACAGACAAAGTTCCATTCATAAATACGTTTAGATAGATAGAGCAGATTGGACGTGGACTCTTTAATTTGGAAGTGGTAGTGTAGACAGTCCCCAAGAAGAATTTAGAATTACGAATATGGCAGAAAATGGAAAAAGCCTGGGTTTATAGTACAACTGTGTAAATTTTCAAGAAAATCGGTTCAGCCGTTTCGGAGTTTATAGGTAACGGACACACAGACAAGGTTCCATTTATAAATAAGTTTAGATATATAGATTGATATAATTTGCGATTTGTGAATGTTTATATATTTTTATAATTAAATAAATTAAATAGTTAAATTGAAATTTACTTTTTGTATCTTGTTTAATCTGAAGTTGTTAAACATAGTTGTGAAGCAGCAGTGTTTTGACATCTTGAATCCTCTTTGACATAAATCTGCTGCGGTATAAACAAAGTAAGTTCTGATTGTTTTTCTCTTAGGCGAAAAAAGAATCTTGTTTAGATTAATCTCCAATAAATGGTTGAGTCAGAATATCTTCTCTGATTTTGACTGCCCTGATGGGACCATTACTTTCATTCGCGTGTCTAAAAGAGATGTCTTTTCAAATTCCCAAATCAGCCGAGAATCGTTATCAAGCCTGTAAGACTTTCAAGGGGATTGAATGCACAAATTTACCTTTCGGCGTTTCTCGTTTTGAAGTTCTTTCTTATACGTAGGCGTTGAAATAGAGTATATTGTTCCAATCCAACGATACTTCCTTCTTTTAATTCACTGTGTCAAGAAGGAAGCGTTTTGGTACACGAGTTGGAATGGAAATTTTACATAAGATTACTGAATGAGGTTGAGAAGACGAAGAGGTAAGAAGTCTAGGAGAGATAACGGTTAAAGCTAGACTCAAGGTAGGGAAGTACTGAATGAGGTTGCTGTACGAGCGTAAGAGAACTAGGCAACAAATGAAGCTTATGAGATGTAGGAAAGATAACGGTTAAAATGAGCTTAAAAAGTGTGAGCCACTCAAGGTAGGGGAGTACTGAATGAGGTTGTTGTACGAGCGTAAAAGAACTAGACAACAAGTGAAGCTTGCATTTCAGGTGAAACGCCCAACTATCTGTAACTCCACACATCTCTATTCCCCGCCGTCAATACGACCCTGCCCTCACCGCTTTCTATTTCACAACGCAAACATATTTTCTGTGATTTCATCTTTATGTGATTTCGCCACAAAAATACAGCCACTTTTTACCATTTGCTCTTGTCAAAGCGACATAAATATACACGCAAAATTAGCTTTCCAAGCACTAGGGTGACTAGTCAATCCTTTTTGCAGACGCCTACTACCGGCACATTTTTCGTTTATATATATATATATATATATATATATATATATATATATATATATGTGTGTGTGTGTGTCTGTTATTTGGATAAATTTTTATTAAGTTGGTTCTAAGCTTTTAGCTCACATGAGCCATCTTCAGAGAGGTTACAAGGAGATGTAGAAAAAAAGAAAGCAAGAAAACAGATAAATGAAAGAGATAAAGAAAATATCAAAAGAAATACAGAAATCACCACAGAGGAATTGAAAGAAAATAAGAAATGTTATATATTCACAGAATATAATTGATATATGTGTGTGTGTGTGAAGTAACAAAGCCACATTTAACTTCCCAAAGTATGATGCTTGGTCATTTAGTTAGATTTTGAGAAGTGGGTTAGGGAGCTTTGGTTGGAGAGATTTAAAAATTTTGGTGCATATTCTTCTCTACAACAAAAGGTTACACCGCTTATAAGCGCTTTGATTTTACTGTTAATAGGAAACAATTTTAAGTTGTGTGTGCCCATCCCAAGTCTTGGCATTGTAATTCGTGCCAATGGGAGCCATACTAAAAATTGATTACGAATTTTAATGTCCCCAAACAAATTTATTTTGTGTTATCTTAGTTTTCTTTAGATCAATATGAGTAATTAATTCTACGTTTCTCTCGTGGCTCATAATTTTTACCTGCTTTATTTTCACTATTCTAATAACTTCAAGCCGTGTATGTGTGTATTTGTGCTTATTGAAATTCCAACAAAGGCAGTTCTGTTCCCTTTTCACTAATACCCTTGAGGGAGGCATGAATTCATTTTATCGTCCCCTCTCCAGTTATATAAACTAGCATTTTAGCCCAGCGTTGCTCGGGTGTAATGAAAGCTTTAAAACTAATCCATTGTCCTTGAGCTCAGACACTTTGGACGTTGGCACGAAAGACTAAAAAGCAATAGTTGTTTCCAGTTAAAGCGAAACCGTAGACTGAAAGAAAAATGAATGGATGTAAGTCAAATTTTGATTTCCTGCTATCGACATCAAATAAGTTTTTCTCGTCGTAAACTGAATTTTGAAGGCTAAATAAGTCCTCTGAGTAAATGGTATCATGGCTGAGACTAAGAACTACAATTATACCTACTTAGACCCAAATCCGAAGCAAAAACTAAAATAAAAGGGCTAAAAAAATACAGACATGCAGGCAGATAAACAGACACACACACAAATATCTTGCCTTTTATATATATATATATATATATATATATATATATATATATATATATATTATCGATTTTCTGCACTATTGTAAGAACTGCAACCTTGAAACTTCTGAATATCGTTTCTTATGTCTTTGTCTATGAGTGTATCAAATTTGTTTAAAATCAGACTACTCCTTCTATAACCCGATTTTTTCGATTATCGATATTTATCGGGGGTACCTCGACACAAAACCTAGCTAAGAACACTCGCAGACGCTTATAGTACAACTGTGTAAATTTTTCAAGAAAATTGGTTCAGCCGTTTCGGAGTCTATAGGTAACGGACACACACACACACAGACAAAATTCCATTCATAAATACGTTTAGATAGATAGAGCAGATTGGACGTGGACTCTTTAATTTGGAAGTGGGAGTGTAGACAGTCCCCAAGAAGAATTTAGAATTACGAATATGGCAGAAAATGGAAAAAGCCTGGGTTTCGTCAGTCAGTTAGTTAAGTGTCCTACGTGATACACGCTTGGGCGATCATGTCTGGAAAGTGACATGACTGACGGAAGATTATCCTGCAGTAGGTTGCCATTACTTTCTGAGGTAGACTGGTTGCCAACCAATGCTATAGAACCCAATCTGTCCTATTATTTAACCCATAACTGGAGGAAAGAGACGGATTAATACCTTTTCCAAGGGTATTTGCGTGTAAGTGAATGAGAGGAATTCAACTGGATTTCAAACTCGGCTCCCCGATTTCTTGTTCCAGACGATATCCACTGCACCACAACGCACACTGAGCGTCTACTGGGACTAGATTCAACAAAAAGGATTCACTTTTTGAAGAGAATAATCATGAATTATGAAAAGTTTACAACATAGAGCGAAAAAGGTCATGGGGAAAGATTATGTTACGTATCTGATGGGATTGGAAGAATTTTGTGCATGACGTGATCCTCCCGTAAAATCAGACGTTGAATTGAGGAAAACATTGTTCCTAATTAGATGTCGAAGTAGCTTTTGATTTACTAAGTGTAGCTTAGTTGTGACACAAAGCCGAGAGTATGGTGCACCCAGCGAGGATTGAACTCACTACTCATTTGTAATATTCACATTATTTTGTCACGTCGAATCGCCCAATTTATTTTCTATGCGTAGCTTAGATGTGGCACAAGCCCGCAGGTGTACAGATCCAGTCGTAATTGGTCAAACGAGGCAAGCTTCTTAACCATTACACCACGTCGACCTGCTCTTTGATATACTCAGTGTAGCTTAGTGTGGTACAAAGCTGAAAATATGGGGTACCCAGTGAGGATCGAATCCACTACTCAATCATAACTGATCTCGCGAGACAAGACCATTGCATCACGTCAAAATGCCCCTCTGTACGTGTGTTGTTATAGTTTTGTGAATGCATGTGTGCGTAAGCGCGTAGTAGTACATGCGTGTAAGCGAGAGGGGATGGCACAGAAGAAGAAAAAACAATCCGCCATTCCCACACCAAAACATACAGATCGTTCGAGATAAAACGTCCGAGGGTCCCACATCACACTCGGCAATCTCTGAAACAAAACCATTTGCTCCGGGTCACTAACGACAGTTTCCCGCCATTTAAGTTTCCATCAACCTAATTGGCGCTTCTGCAGGGTTAGGTTCGAAGGATGCTTCAGTGAAGTCGGTTATCTGCCCATTTCGACAGTGGCGCCCCGTTGTGGCACTGGCACGACTCTCATTGTTCATCTCGGATTTATCAATGGTAGCCCAGCGCGATTCATCATAATGTCAGTTCTTTTCGTCTCTTATATTACTCCACGAGTCGCATGGCTTTGTTTATTTTGACCCTCTTCTTTGTTGGTTGCTTCTTCTTTCCTTTTTTTTATTACATTTACTACTTCTTTGTATTTTCTTTTGCTTTTCTCTTTCTTCCTTTCTCTTCTTTCTTTTTTTAGTTTCTTTTTTCTTTATTATTGGTCTCTTTTTTTAATTTGTCTTATTTTTTTATTCTTCTGACATTTCTAGAAAAGCCTTCTTCCTTAACCTATATGCAGGTTTTCTTTTCTTTTTCTATTACTTCTTCAAAAAATTTCTTCTTTTCTTCCATCGATCTTTTTTTCTTCTTATTGAGTCAATGTTTCCTTCTTCAATCAATTTCTTTTTCCTTCAAACGATTTATCTTCTTTTTTCCTTTTGATTCAATCAATTCTTTCTTCTTCAATCGATTTCCTTTTATTATTTCTTCTTCAATCAATTTCTTTTTATTTTTCTTCTTATTCAATTCTTCTTCAATTAATTCTTTGTTCTTCAATCGAATTTTCTCCTTTTTAAATCGATTTTATCTTCTTTTCTTTTTATTCAATCTATTCTTTTTATTATTTCTTTTTCTTCAATTCTTCTTCAATTGGTTTCTTCTTCTTTTTCTTCTTCAATCAATTCTTTCGTCTTCAATCGATTTCTTTTTGTTTTTCTTCTTTTTTCTTCTTTTTCTTTTTCTTCTTTAATCAATTCTTTCTTCTTCAATCGGTTTCTTTTTATTTTTCTTCTTATTGAATTCTTCTTCTTCTTCTTCTTCGTCTTCTTCAATCGATTTATTTTTGTTTTTCTTCTTATTGAATTCTTCTTTTTCTTCGTCTTCAATTAATTCTTTGTTCTTCAATCGAATTTTCTTCCTTTTCAATCGATTTTATCTTCTTTTCTTTTTATTCAATCAATTCTTTCTTCTTTAATCGATGTCTTCTTCTTCTTCTTCTTAGCTATTAGCATCACTCAGTCTTCTTTCCCGATTTTTGCTCTTGTTGACAATTTACCGACTTGTCTATTTTTCACAACTAACTATCAACAAATACCTTTATCATCTCATTATTTACCGACGCCCACACAAGTGGAGCGCGCAAATAAAACAACGTTATTCTTGAACGGCCATTCCGGAGAGAGAATTCACGCTTCGTTCTTTGCCCTACAATCAATTTTTATTGGGCAATTATACAGTGAAACACAAAACTCGACAGTGGAGACAAATGATGGTGTTATGTGATCAGTGGCAGACATTACGATAAAAGTTTGGGTGGCGTCTTTTTGAGGGCTTGACGAGAAACACCCATTTTTGACAGCCTAACAAAATAAACACCCGGAAGAATTCTTTTTTTTTTTTTTCTTAGACAACATTGTTAGTGTCTATTTAATTGATCTAAAAACTTTTTCTGTAGAAAGTTTTCGAGGGTTTGTCTTAAAACTGTAAATCCGTCTCTAGAAAATGTTCTCTCTGTCTGTCTCCCCCACTCTCTCTCTCATTCTGGCTTACAGCTATATTACTTTGAAACACCGGTTGCCGTGCGATCAAACGTCAAACCTGGTCATTGCCTAGATGGGTGGACGCGAATACCAAGTACTGTAGGCTTAGATGTGCGGGTGGTGTAATAGATAATGGATTGAAATTCTTAATTGGAGAGCCGAGTTCCAATTCACTTTGGGTTCGTTATATTAACTGACTCGCAAATACCCATGGGAAAGATATGGCTTAATTATTTTAAGACATGTATCACCAAACCATTTTTATCTTCAAAAAGTTCTTGAGAGCTAAAGAATATTTTCAGGTTTTATAAATAATCGTTAAGAGTTGATAATCCGTAAAAAACGAATCAATCAATCTCTCTTATTTTGGCTAATAAGTAAGAGTTAAAAATATTTTTGTTGTTTATCAGAATCGAAGCGATTGTCTCAGGCCGGGTGGCAAATAATTAAGTAGTTTTCGTCATTCGATAAATAACTATATATGACTACAAGTTTCTTGAGTTTTAGAAAATAATTTTCGCTGACAGCGGTAGCCAAAATAAGAAAATAGGGCAATTTCTACAGTAGCGAATGCCTACTGACTTTTTAGTTCTTGAAGGCAATCTTTAGGTCAACACCGAGAGACGATAGTCTGTTTCATGTAGGAACACGATATCCAGGTATCAAGAGGCTTTCGCCACTCGGCGTTGACCTCAGTATCCATTCTTATATATATAGATATATATTTACACCGCCTTTTACATAGACCTACAAGATCCCATGTTTCTGCAGAATCCAGTGCCCTCATCGGACCTTGTAGGTCTATTTACGTTGTACAATCTGGCTGCACATCGGGATGTTGGTATAGCTGACATTGGTCTGTTAGAGACGATGGTCTCATGATCGTCCATAATTCTTCTAAATCTAAAGTGGATAGAATTTGAAAATTTACACAGTTGTACTATAAGCGTTTGCGAGTGTTCTTATCTAGGTTTTGTGTCGAGGTACCCCCGATAAATATCGATAATCGAAAAAATCGGGTTATAGAAGGAGTGGTCCGATTTTAATCAAATTTGATACACTCATAGACAAAGACATAAGAAACAATAGTGCAGAAAATCAATCGTCTTTTTAAATAGGGGCATCCACTAAAAAATAAAGTTGGAGTAATTAAATCTGTCAGATTGATAAATAAAAACCCATTACGTCTTCAGAAACATATATATATATATATATATATATATACATACATACATATATATATATATGTGTGTGTGTGTGTTGTATACATGGATTGAAATCCGACAAGATGAAGAGAATAAGTAAAGAATAGGTAGGGAAAAGTGCCTTTAATTTAACATGTTTCAATTTAACGAACTTCTTCAGAGATTCTTTTAAAGACGAATGATTTAAGAATTTTTAAAAAATTGGACTTTGAGGTCAACATCAAGTGGTGACAGTTTGTTTTATGATTGAATGTTCATGTATGAAACAGGCTGTTGCCTCTTGTTGTTCAATAGGTTATTAAGACGGTAACATTACATTGCATTTGAATACACGGTTCTGTTGTCATTTCGCGCTATCACGCAGTGTGACGTCATAGAACCGCATTGCAAATTTGCGAACTGCGTTTGTTTGTTTTTTTTTGGTAACTATTGCCGTTGCCAAGCGGAGCTTTATGTCAACACATCGTCGGTGATGGTGGATGTTATTGTGTTACCGTGTTAATAACCTCTCTGAAGATGGCTCATGTGAGCCGAAAGCTTAGAACCAAATTTATAAAAAAATTATCCAAATGTTGGAGAATTTTTGTCTTTATTTTCAACTGAAATTAAAGCCCAAATACGACGTTTAGAACGGCTCATGATTAAACATAATAGACATTCATTGTCTCTTATATTTAACAGTATATGTTTAGAATATATATATATATCACGCATAGAAAACTTTAAAAATTGAACAAAATTGGTTAGCTACGTGTATAAATTGAAATTAAAATATGGAAAAGACCCAGATATAACGTGGAGTATAGTGAAAACAGCCAAGCCTTACAAAGGTAGCAAAATATGTAGACTGTGCCAGGAAGAAAAGTTAGCTTTTATGTTATTCCCAAACAAAAATGAATTACATTAAGAAACATTAAGTTCCTAACATTTTGGGTACGTTAAGTCGATTAGCAACCGACATAGCACGATTATAACCTTTCAGTGCGGAAAACTACTCCGAGTGAGAGCAAATGAGAGAGGCGATAGTGTCGTGATAGAATGAAGGAGAGTGAGAATGTATAAGGAGAGTGTGCGTGTAAAAAATAGGAGAGAGATTGTGAGTGTTGAAGGAGTGAGTGCAATTGAGTTCAAGAGAAAGAGAGAGAGTGCGTGTGTGGAAAGAGCATAACAGCGAGGGGAAATGGAATGAAAAGAAACAGTGAGTAAGTGAGACAATAAGAAAGAAAGAAAGAGAGAGAGAGAGAGAGAGTGGAAAGAGCATAACAGTGAGGGGAAATGGAATGAAAAGAAACAGTGAGTAAGAGAGACAATAAGAAAGAGGGAGAGAAAAAGAGAGTGGAAAGAGCATAACAGTGAGGGGAAATGAAATGAAAGAGAACCAGTGAGTAAGAGAGAGAGAGTGGAAAGAGCATAACAGCGAGGGGAAATGGAATGAAAAGAAACAGTGAGTAAGGGAGACAATAAGAAAGAAAGAGAGAGAGTGGAAAGAGCATAACAGCGAGGGGAAATGGAATGAAAGAGAAACAGTGAGTAAGAGAGACAATAAGAAAGAGGGAGAGAAAAAGAGAGTTGAACGAGCATAACAGTGAGGGGAAATGAAATGAAAGAGAACCAGTGAGTAAGAGAGAGAGACAGAGTGGAAAGAGCATAAAGAAAATGTCTATTGGACAATACGCCATGTGTAGAGATTTGATGTCATACAACGACAACATGTCTTGCCTCCCCTAACTTACATACTTCTGTCAAGATAATAATAGCCTCATGTAAAAGCTACCAGTAACTTAAAACACCATTCGCCTTCTCGTTTCCTAAAACATGAAAATTTTCCCCTACATTTTTATCGTCATTCTTTGTACGTCTTGCTTGGTTGGTTTCTTTCGAAGAAACAGGAAAATATCCAGAAATCAATACGAACATAAACTTTGAAGATGACATCTCGAGAATGTAAGTTCTTTCGACAGTTTTGTCTACTTTTGTTCACCCAATACAAGACCCAAGAACCACTCAAGGTAGAGGTTTACTGTTGTACAATAAGGGAAGTGTATGTTGAGGTTGCTGGAAACACTTAACCGATTATTCTCCTAAGTATTACGGCTAACAAGCAGAGAATAGAAAGAGACAGGAAAAAACAAAGACTGCCTCAGAAAAGCACAGCACGGCTGGCAGCACGCAATATTCGACAAAAAATGCGCAAATAGACTGTCTTTACAGCAGTATCCATAACAACCCACTACTGACTTCTGGCTTTCCTATCGCTTATATTGACATGAGAAAGCTCATAAAAACCGGGACAGTTTGCAGAGAGGCCGGTATCTGGATATGCAAAGTTGTTCTGTTGCTAACGAGGGGAAAAGCCCGCATATAACTAGTTTTGACAGACATGTCCATACATTAACTCAAGGTCTCTTTTGCAACTGTACGGATCCTTTTAATGAATGAGGTTGTTTTAAGGACATAAATAAAGAAAGTGCGAAGCGTAAATTAGAATATCTGTGGCAGATAGAGGTTTACCATAAATTTGAAAGTTTTAAGATCGTAGTGATTGGAGAAGCATTTTCTCAGGAAGTTTGCCCAACAAAACAGCGTTTCTCGAGAAGAAATCGTTTTCGTGGAACTGCCTCATTACGAATGCAATACAAAGTGAATGAGGATGTATCAACCTTGCACATGTTGAATGATCGGTCCTAGCTATTATTTTCTGAACTGGTGGAATGTAGAAATGTATATCGTTTGTTGGCTTCATCATTATCATCATCATAGCCATGGGATGTTCCTGACATTGTTTTAAACGGATCAGTAAATGTTGTTATGATCGTCATACTGGGTACTTTTATTATAATGTACTTCAGAACGTTATCTTTCAACACAGTAATAAAAATAAATCCTGTGATCGAAGTAATAGCGTACTTATTCATTGCGCTATCAGTCCTGTGCGTAGAGCTGCAGGGAACAGGATATAAAGACACGGAGATAGGAATTTTATTTTCAGGAGGTCACGATGTGTTGCCAAATAGATCAATTAAAAAAAGCACTTATGTGTTTTATTGTGCACATCAAAATCAAGTATGTTCGAAAATTTAACTATTTGGTAGCAGTCGATGGAAACTGGGACAAACGATGGTCATTCACTAAATAAGGTGAATTTTTTCAGTATAAGGACTTCTACGATGGTCATTCACTAAATAAGGTGAATTTTTCGGTATAAGGACTTCTACGAGGGTCATTCACTAAATAAGGTGAATTTTTCGGTATAAGGACTTCTACGAGGGTCATTCTATAAATAAGGTGAAGTTTCTGGTATAAGGACTTCTACGGCAGTCATTCAATAAAAAAGGTGAATTTTTCGGTATAAGGACTTCTACGAGGGTCATTCAATAAATAAGGTGAATTTTTCGGGATAAGGACTTCTACGAGGGTCATTCAATAATTAAAGTGACTGTTTCGGTATAAGGACTTCTACGAGGGTCATTCAATAAATAAGGTGAATTTTTCGGTATAGGGACTTCTACGAGGGTCATTAAATAAATAAGGTGAATTTTTCGGTATAAGGACTTCTACGAGGGTCAATCAATAAATAAGGTGAATTTTTCGGTATAAGGACTTCTACGGCGGTCATTCAATAAAAAAGGTGAATTTTTCGGTATAAGGACTTCTACGAGGGTCATTCAATAATTAAAGTGACTGTTTCGGTATAAGGACTTCTACGAGGGTCATTCAATAAATAAGGTGAATTTTTCGGTATAAGGACTTCTACGAGGGCCATTCAATAAAAAAGGTGAATTTTTCGGTATAAGGATTCTAATACAGATAGAAGCTTACTTTTCATTTATTTATTTTTTTCCTTTACTTCTTTTTCAAAAGGATTTGATTTTTTTGCAGACTGACAAAAAACTTTAAAAGTTTTGGAGATTAACAAAGATGTCCGACCAAAAAGTATGCTCCAGGATTGAACAGAGGTCAGTTATCAAGTTTTTGGTTGCTGAAGGGTGCAAACCAGTTGAAATTCATAGGATAATGTCAACTGTGTATGGTGCCACATGTTTCAGCCAAAAGAATGTCTACAAGTGGGCTAGAATGTTTAAAAAGTGACAGAGCAGTGTTGAGGATGAAGACAGGCCTGGGAGACCTACAGAAGTAAGGTCTCCGGAGGCGATCGAATCAGTCAATGATCTTATTCAGTCTAACAGTGGTTGACATTGCAAAGACTTTGAGCTTATCTGTTAGGACAGCACACAAAATGTTCCATGATGACCTTGCCTACTCGAAGGTCAGCTGCCGGTGTGTTCCAAAGATGCTTACTGCAGAGCACAAACAGAAGAGGGTCGAGTTGGAACTGCTCCTTCATCCCCCTTTCTGTCCAGACCTTGACCCTTCAAACTTTCACCTGCTTGGTCCCTTGAAAGCGTTCACGATAGGCACAAAGTTTGAAAGTTACGATGAAGTCAAAAGTGCGATGAAGTCAAAAGTGCGATTGGCTGAGACATCAGTCCAAAGATTTTTACATTGAGGTAATACGGAAGCTTGTACACAGATGGGAAAAGTGTGTGGCACTGCTGGGAGACTACGTTGAAAAATAAAAAATGTATGCTTCTATCAGTATTAGAAGTCTTTATACCGAAAAATTCACCTTATTTATTGAATGACCCTCGTAGAAACACGAAGGCGCCCAGGAACAGAATCTAAGCAAAGTATTCTTCTCTGTGTCGTGTTCCTTCAAGAGGTGGGTGATCACGGTTCTCAACAACTTCCTATCGTTTTAGACGCATACACTGCGCACGAGGATGCTTCCTTAAGCCTGTTCTGGAGTCAGAGAAAGTTTCGGGCCGCAATGATATCAGACTTTCTTTTCCATGAACTCGGCCAAAAGTGATTATTTCTCGAATAGTATAGCTTCCGCATGATTGTAAGAACTGTAAACAATATTTTTTGCCTATGCAAATGAGATTCTTTTATACAGATCTATGTAAGAATTCTGACCAATCGAGATTTGTTTCGTTTTTGCCTTCTGAATATTGGTTTTCTGTGTGCCAATCTGAGTGAATTGATACCAGCTCAATTTCTTATAAAACAAAAATTATACTCAACATTGCGTTACCCAACACCTTTCCTTTATCGGTGTTTGAACGTAATATGACCGTAATAGATCAGTTAGTTAAATGTCATACGTGATACAAGCATGGGCGATCATGTCTCGAAAGAGACATGACTGAATGGGTAGAAGATTATCCCGCAGTAGGTTGCCATTACTTTCTGCGTTAGGCTGGTTCCAAACCAAGGCTATATAACCCAATCTGTTCTGTTATTTAATCCATAACTGGAGGGAAATGACGGATTAATTCCTTTCCTAAGGGTATTTGCCCGAAAGTAAATGCAAGAAATTTAACTGGAATTCGAAGTCGGCTACCTCGATTTCTCGTTATGAGCTGATATCCACTGCACCACAATGCACATCCTTTATAAGTAAAAACCCAAAAAATCTGGATGACCTGAACTATCAGCTCATCTCTCCTCTGACGTAGTCCTGCTGGCTCAGTGGGGGAAGACCTGACTTGTAAGATTCATATGCGCAAAATCAAATTTGTAAGGTTCCACCAACACCAAGCAGACACCAAATCCTTACCTGTTACAATGGATAGGGATTCTTTCAAGGAGGCGCTTCCCGATTTCTCGTTCCGAGCTGATAAGCACTGCACCACGACGCACATCCATAATGAATAATTCTCTTGAAGTATTCCACAATTTAAATGCAATATTATTTTATTCAGAGTTAATATCTAATAAGAGTTCTATCTATCTATCTATCTATCTATCTATCTATCTATCTATCTATCTATCTATCTATTTATATCTATTTTGCAGTTCTTCTATCTATCTATTTATATCTATTTTGCAGTTCTTCTATCTATCTATCTCTATCTATTTTGCAGTTCTTCTATCTATCTATCTCTATCTATTTTGCAGTTCTTCTATCTATCTATCTATCTATCTATTTTGCAGTTTATCTATCTATCTATTTTGCAGTTTATCTATCTATCTATCTATCTATCTATCTATTTTGCAGTTTATCTATCTATCTATCTATCTATCTATTTTGCAGTTTATCTTTATCTATCTATCTATCTATCTATCTATCTATCTATCTATTTATATCTATTTTGCAGTTCTTCTATCTATCTATTTATATCTATTTTGCAGTTCTTCTATCTATCTATCTCTATCTATTTTGCAGTTCTTCTATCTATCTATCTCTATCTATTTTGCAGTTCTTCTATCTATCTATCTATCTATCTATCTATCTATCTATTTTGCAGTTTATCTATCTATCTATCTATCTATTTTGCAGTTTATCTATCTATCTATCTATCTATCTATTTTGCAGTTTATCTATCTATCTATCTATCTATCTATCTATCTATTTTCGAGTTTATCTATCTATCTATCTATCTATCTATCTATCTATCTATTTTGCAGTTTATCTATCTATCTATCTATCTATTTTGCAGTCTATCTATCTATCTATCTATCTATGTGTGTGTTTGTGTGTCAAATGTATATATGTTTGTATCAAAAATACTTTTACAAACACTGCGGCAAGTTTCCCACAGCAAAATAAGTACCAAAGCTAATGTAAACATATGACTGCAAATGACGCTACCGTGTCATACATCTCATAGTAATGTATGCAGTGTACTCCAAGAGCAATTCTTGTATTCGTATCAATGGCTACGTGTGCAGGGCTGCTTACCCACTAATGACTCGCCACGTTAGAGTTTTTGCCGATAGTTTATTGCACAAACTGCTGAACCGTTGTTTCTCTCTTCAGTCTTGAAGCAATATTTGGAAGAGATGGAAGACCAATTTACACAATCAGCATTTGTGGGTGGATTGAAATCTCCATGATACAATACAAGCTAAACACCAGCATCAGTTTATGATTAATGTATGGGCCGTAATTGTAGGTGACTGTCTGGTCGGTCCATATGTTCCCCCAGCACATCTTACAATAACTTTCTACAGAGACTGTATTTCGAATACACTTTCAAACCAGCTAGGGGATGTACCCCTGCTAATACGATGACGTATTTTATTCTTGCATGATGGGGCTCCAGTAACATTTCTGTCGCGTTCGCAATGCACTGGATGACATCTATCATGAAAGATGGATTGGTAAGGGAGGATTCTATGGCCTGCACATTTCCATGACCTCAGTCCTTTACATTTTTATGTTTAGGTCCCCTAAAACGATTCGCTTATGCAGCTGACATTAATAATGCACAGGCTTTTTATCAATACATCATGAAATCGAAGGGGCTTAATTCATAATTATTCTTAGTAGGCATATCCAACAAAATCGATGAAAGAAAAGCATAGTCTGAAGGAAAAGGCCTCAAACTAAATAAATACAAAGTTTTCTCGGCAAAATGTTGATGCTGTCATGAAGAGGACAAATGAAATTATGTTTTAATTATTTTTACAAATTGTTTTAAATTGTTTCTAACAGGTTCATTTTGTGGTAGAAAATCTTTTTTTTTCTCTTGTCAGTGCGAGGCATAAATTGACGCTAGAGTTTATTAGGTCAGAACGTAATACTACGCAAAGTCATTTTTTGACTGTTAAAAGACACATTAATTTGGAAATTCTTGCAAAAATAAAATAATGGTCGGATTTTGATGAATGTTTCCGGACTTATTTATAATTGACTGAAATCCGTTGCGAAATAATTATTTTTAGAAAATATTAGGAAAAACATTAATTTTACATATGTTACCCCCGCCCACGAATTATTTTCCAGAAATGTCGAAAATGCGACTAGGTCCAAGCATATACATAATTTTAATTAAATTCAGGGGTCATTGGGGAATGCTAATCAACTGTCTTTTTTTCTTCAAAACTTGCTCATTTTAAGAAAATCTGCTCCGAATTGCGAAAACAAAAATGCAATAAAACTATGCTATTTTTTTTATTTTATTTGAATAAACTTTTAATTGCTTTTATAAACATAAATTAAAATGATATCATAGTCTGAATAGAAAAAATGTTTCCATTAATAATGAATTTTTACAAGAATTGTTTTCATTTTTATTATTTTTTTATTTTTATATTAAGTAATTTCTAAAAAGTTTCAAAAATTCTTTAAAATTTCCTCCTCATATTTTTCTCTCAGATTTTTTTAAATTAATGTGTGGCGAATATATTTACTAACTGAAAAATCTAAAAGCTTATTATAAATAAGGGTGCTCATTTTGTATTAAATAATTAAAACAATTTAATTTTCTGCATGTTGATTACCCGTATTTTGTTTGTACGGGTGGCCGTACGCGATCTTTATCATTAAAAGGTCACGTGATACAAGGGTTGTCCACTCTTACATGAAAACAAATTCGTATACAAACCTTTTTATACCAAATTCGTCTTCCATACTTTCGGCCAGCTACTGTAAATCATCATTAACGCCTCTGATAAGGTGTTAACAGCTGTGATAAGAAGGCTACCGTAATTGTGAAACGTTCTTTTAGAAAAAATTCATGAAGTAAGCAAGCAATTCTTGTTTCAACGGAACTTTAGGTAAGTTTAAATTCGGTAATTTGAATAAAATAATGTGTCAGCGAGATGTATTTTATTTTTGTAAGATTTTTTCAAACTGAGAATTGGCTACTGTTTACAATCAATGAAAAATAGCGGAAAGTTTGAAAATTAAAAGAAAAATTTTTAAACCAAAATACTTTTGATTCCGATCAATATAATTTCGGTTTGAAATACACCAGGGTATTTTGCTTACTGTAATTAGTAAATTTAATCTATTGGATTTTAAATAAAGTTAAATTATAGCTGCAAGAAAACTTTTTTTATTTTTCAAAAATTCAATTTAAATTAAGATATCGAAAATTTGAGTGGAGGTATAAGAAATACGTTTAAATTTGAACAATCATTGGCTAATTGGACTACTTAATATGCAAAATATAAAACAACCGGAAACCAGTTCATTCAATATTGTTAAATTTAATGGGAAATTGATCCAGGCACGAACTGACAATCATTCTTCTTCTGCGTGCCTTGTTCCTTTAGGACGGAGGCGATCATGGCCTTTCACGTTTCCCTATCCCTGGTGGCTCTGAGCACGCCTTCTCCTGTTACACCATGCAATCCTCGTTCGGTCATCCACCTGATTAGGTCCTTCAAATATGTTATCCGTTGCTTTCCCCTGTCTCTTTTTCCCTCTATCTGGCCTGTTAGTATCAGGTTCTCCAAGCCCTCTTTCCTCATTGCATATCCCAGGAACTTCAGCTGTCTCTTCCTGATGCTCAGTATTAATTTCCTTTTTGTTTCCATCATTTCCAAGACCTCATCATTGCTCACATGCTCGATCCATGATATTTGCAGCATCCTTCTGTAGAACCACATTTCAGTTGCTTCAAGTTTTTCCTTCATCTTTGATGGTATTGTCCAGCATTCACTGCCATATTGAAGGACGGACAGCACGTAGCAATCCAGTACTCTCTTCCTAGTTTCTAGCGAAATTGTTCTGCTTCTTAATACCTTACAATCATTAAGTCACTAAATTCACAAACCAACGCTTTAATCCACTCGGCCATTGTCACGAGCCGGACAGTGAGTCAGTCAGTAAGTGCCATACGTGATACACGCTTGGGCGATCATGTCTCGAAAGAGACGTAACTGAGTAGGCAGAAAATTATCACGCATTAGGTTGCCATTGCTTTCTGCGGTAGACTGGTTGCCAACCAAGGCTAAAGAACCCAATCTGTCCTGTTATTTGACCCATAACTGGAAGGAAGAGACGGATTAATACCTTTCCCAAGGGTATTTGCGCGTATATGATTGCAACGAATTCAACTGGAATTCGAACTCGGCTCTCCGATTTCTCGTTCCGAGTCGATATCCACTGGACCACAACGCACATCCGCACAGTGAGTCCGTAAACCCAATAGAAACGGACGAACAATAACAGTACTAAAAGAACTATTTGCGGGGGCTGGGGTGGAAAGAAAGTAAAAAGGAAAGCAAGAAATAAAAGTACAAAAGAACCCGTATCAATCGGGATCTAAGAATTTAAATATTTTTCTATGGCAGGGTTAGTGTCATTAGATCGCTTTTTTGTTCAGAAAAAGATCGATCTAATGAGCACATATTTTCTTTTATAATCGTATCACCCCAAACAAAACGGTAACGCCACTGATGTGCAGGGGGCGACATAAGAGTAAAAAGATTAGATACGAGGAGAGTAAAGAGAAAGACGAAAGTTAGAAAGGAGCAAGAGGCCGCAGAAGAAAAAGAGAGAAAGAAAGCGTCCAACAGCCGCAGAAGAAAAAGAAAGAGAGAAAGAAAGAGTCTAACAGCCGCAAAGGAAAGAGAGAGAGAGAGAGAGTTCAACAGCCGCAGGGAGAAAAGAAAGAGTCCAATAGCCGCAGAGGAAAAAGAAAGAGAGAAAGAGTCCAACAGCCACAGAGGAAAGAGAGAGAGAGAGAAAGAAAGAGTCCAACAACCAGAGAAATTTCTGACACCTTAAAGAAAGAAAACCAAACGTTAAATTAAGCATGACACATATAAAAAAATTAGAGAGAGAGAGAGAGAGTAACTGTGTGTGTGTGTGTTTAACTAAATGATGAACACATTTCGACATAAAATTCTAGTTTAGCAAAAGTATACATATTTAAATGAATAATTCAAAATAATTCAAAATCATACGGTCCTTCTAAAATCGATGTCGCCATTTAAAACGAAAACCAGTGTCTATCCTCAGAATTAAAATTAATTTCCGCTATGATGTAAAATCGATATCACTTCTTTCAATTAGAATTGGAATCTCTTTCGAAGAATATCGATATCTTCTTTATCGATTATAATGAAAATCTCTTTTCTCAATTAAAATCGTCATTTCCTCTCACGACCGAAACTGATACCTCATCTTCAAGCTATAATCAATATTTCTCCTTTCTCGATTTGAAATCGATATATCCTTTATCAATTAAAAGATATCTCCTTAGATATTTTTTCCTTCTTCTTGGCATACGGCCATATAGCATTGATAAAACCAGTTCCTGTCCGATCACCAAATTTAAACAACGTCGACCCTGGTCTGTAACTAGATAGGTGACCAATTAGAAATACTAGGTGGCCTAAGCTTGGATGTTTTGTTTTTTTAATCGTATCACCCCGAGCAAGGCGGTAACGCCACTGATGTGCAGGGGGCTACATAATAGTGAAAAGATTGGAAAAGAGAAAGCCAGAAACCACATCCTAAACAGGGAACAAGGGATGAGCCTCTTAACCTGTTCCATAGACGTGGGTGGAGTGTGAACCGGGCGATAGATAGATCTATCTACTCCAATTATGTGCGGGTGGTGTAATGGATAATGGCTCGGAATTGTTAATCGGAGAGTCGAGTTCCGATTCCCGTTGTATTCGTTATATTCGCTTACACACAAAATTCCTTTGGGAAAGCTATGGAACCACCGCTTCTCCCGAACTATGGGTTAATTAGTAAAACTTGTATCATTAAAATCAAAATTATCTCTATAATAACTCTTAAAAAAATAAAAATATTTTTTGGATTTAAACAAACTGCAAAGGGTTGATAATCCGTAAAAAACGAATCAATTAATCGTATTACTATTTTATTCAGAGTTAACATTTAATAAGGATTCCTTTTATACGCAGATGTCTCTTCCTGATGTTAAGTATAAGTGTCCTTTTTGTTGCCATCGTCTCTAGAGCATCATCGTATGCTCATATTTTCGGTCTATGGTATTCTCAGTATCCTTCTGTGGAACCATATTCTTGTTACGTCGAGTTTCTTATTCGTCTATGAGGAGACTGTGCAACATTCACTTGTCATATAGGGAAGCTGATACTACATAACAGTTGAGTACTCTTTTTTTGTTTTTGTTTTTAACGATATTTTTTATGTTTCTTAATACAGTTTCGAATTCTGCCGAATGACACACATTTTCGTAACAAAATTTATCGTAAATAATCAGGCCAGTAAAAATAAATATATAATACTGTTTGATTATAAACAGAATACCTACTTAAATACGAGTATCGAATAAAAATAATCTTCAAACAAATCATTTCAATATGTTTCTATTATAAATTTAGAATAAAAATATTACAATTATCTATTTGTCTGTCTATCTATCTATCTCAGTCTGTTCATATCTATCTCTATCTATCTATCTCAGTCTGTTCATATCTATCTATCTATCTATCTATCTATCTATCTATCTATCTATCTATCTATCTAATGCCTATTCATATCTATCTATCTATCTATCTATCTATCTATCTATCTAATGCCTATTCATATCTATCTATCTATCTATCTAATGCCTATTCATATCTATCTATCTATCTATCTATCTATCTATCTATCTATCTATCTAATGCCTATTCATATATCTATCTATCTATCTATCTATCTATCTATCTATCTATCTATCTAATGCCTATTCATATCTATCTATCTATCTATCTATCTATCTATCTATCTATCTATCTAATGCCTATTCTATCTATCTATCTATCTATCTATCTATCTATCTATCTATCTATCTAATGCCTATTCATATCTATCTATCTATCTACCGCTTGGGAATACCAGGTGCTGTAAGCGTTTAGTGACGGATGTGCGTTGTGGTGCAGTGGATATCGGCTGGGAAACAGAAATCGGCGAGCCGTGTTCGAATTCCAGTTGAATACCCTGCATTCACTTAAGCACTGGTACCTTTGGGAAAGGTATTAATTTGTTCCTTCCCTACAGTTATGGGTTAAATAACAAGGGTAGGACTTGGAAACCCTGCCCTTAAAAACAAATCCCAATGAAGCTGGATACTCGAAAACAAAAAATGTATGACAAAAAACTTATATAAAAAAACAACAATAAATTGTTGAAAGAAAAAGCTATCACTAGCAATAAATAAATAAAGTTTAGTTGGCAATAAATGACCCGCCGAGGTTGATTTGCCATAAAAACAAAACAACCAACAACCAGTTTTTTGGAAGGCAACTTTCGCTATGCCAATGCACCTTCGGATTTTTATATCGCACTTTCCATCCCCTGTTAATACGCTTCCCAGATAGTTAAATTGTACTTTTCTGATTTCGTTATTTCCAAGCTGTGATTTACATGTTGGGCTATTCCTTTTGCTAGCTATCATAACATTTTTCTTGCAATTGATATTTAGTCCTTTCTTCTTGCTTTCCTTCACTTAATTTCTTGCGAATTTCGGATGTGAGCTTCGGTCAACTGAAGTTGCCCCACTGATGGAACATTACTTTGAAGAAGCGGAAAGACGTTTGCCAATAATTTGGTTACCAGCTTAGGAAAAGGAAACAGCACCCCCCCAATTTTTGTTTCTTTTTTTTTATGAACTTTTCTAAAATTAACGCCTTTTTGTTTTTGTATTTTTTTATATATATATTTATGCTTTTTTCATGATAAACGTCATTCTTTTTCTTCTTTTTTTTATTCGTCCTTTCTTTCTTTTTTCTTTATCTCACATTATAGACATCTTTCTTTTCCTTTTCTTGTTGTCTTTTCTTACGTTTTTCTTTCTTTTTTATTTTCGGCCTTTTCACTGCACCTATTCATTTTCTTTTCTTTTTTAATATATATATATATATATATATAGCATAGTGATGATCCACGTATCCTGTTTTAATATGTATAGGAAAGAATATTAAAACGTTTTGAGTTTGAAAATGTGTTTTTTTTTTACAGTATTTATTTATTTCTACTATTATATTTTATATTTCAGACCGCCCTCGGTCCTTCATCAGAAACAAAAAAGGACCGAGGGCGGTCTGAAATATAATAGTAGAAATAAACAAATACTGTCAAAAAAACACATTTTTAAACTCAAAACGTTTTAATATTCTTTCCTATATATATATATATATATATATATATATATATAGTCATCCGCAGACAGATCTGTTTCGCTGTATCACAGCTCATCAGTACGGTTAGACTTCGATTGCTTTTTAACCCAGGATTGAAACCCGACCGAATTGGCGTCAGTCGGGGACACTACCACTGGGCTATGGGCGTTCGGTAGAAGAAGGCAGTCTTTTTAGCGTGTATATTATCATTATACACACCTAATAGCCAGAGTGCTCTAATTCATTACTGGATGAGCTATGCGTACATGCCAGAGTAGCTACTGTTTTTCAAAGTTTACCATTCTTCTAGAGTGCTCGATCAGGGTGTTATTATTATTATTATTATTATTATTATTATTATTATTATTATTATTATATCGGTACTCGTATTTAAGGAGATATTCTGTTTTTAATTGAACGGTATTATATATTTATAACTACTGGCCTGATTATTTACGAAAAATTTTTTTACGAAAATGTGTCATTCGGCAGGATTCGAACCTGCCACCCCTATCCACATAAAGGAAGCTACCTATGACACACATTTTCGTAATAAAAATTTATCGTAAATAATCAGGCCAGTAGATATCAATATATAATACAGTTTAATTAAAAACAGAATATCTACTTAAATAGGAGTATCGATATTAAAAAAAAAAAAATTTTCAAACAAATCATTTCAAATTGTCGGTTGTTTATAACCAAGTTTCGTTAATCTTCGTTAATTTCCGTAACATGTTTATATATATATATATATATACAATCGAGTCGCCCTAAGCAAGGCATAGAAGGAAAGTTATGAGAAAGATTGACAGGTTACATGAGGTGTCAGGAAGAAGGTAAGAGAAGGATGAAAATACTGATGAGAGTGGAGTGGACGAAGAAAGGAGCATGAGAGAGAGAATGCAAGTTAGTGAGATAGGAGATGACTATTGACTTTATTTTTAAATTCTTGAAGATTGTAGCTGTCGGGAAAGCAAGTAATCAGAAGGCAATTCCACAGACGGAAAGTGCGAGAAAAGAAGCTCTTGGAGCAGAATTTGCGTTTACAATTTATTGGTTTCACAGTAAAAGGGTGGGACCTAGTTGCTAATTTTGTCGCTCGAGTAAATTTATATATAGGGGCACCAGTGAGCTAAGTTCATCGAGCAGAAACCGTGAAAGTATTTGTAGAAGAGACACAGGGAAGCCACATTGCGCCGGTGAGAAAGTGACTGTATCTGAGGTGCCAAGTCGGGCTCTATGACATTACAGATTCTCCGTTGGATTTTGTCAAGTACCCCTAGGTAGATAGCAGGAGTACACAACCAGATATGGCAGCAGTATTCAATGCACGGGCGGATGCTAAGTCGGGCTCTATGACATTACAGATTCTCCGTTGGATTTTGTCAAGTACTCCTAGGTGGATAGCAGGAGTACACAACCAGATATGGCAGCAGTATTCAACGCACGGGCGGATGGTAGATTTGGTTATGTGCTGGATTGTTTCAGACAGGAAAAAACTTCCTATATCAGTTTCTTTTCTCTTTTTTCAGTGACTTATTTTTGTTTTTATTTATACCTTATTTTTTTAGTCACCCCTCACATTATAGACGTTTTTCTTTTTTGGTTCTTCATTGTTTTACGTCTTTCTTTCTTTCTTATTTATTTTCGCTTTTATCACTGCCTCTTTTTCATTTACTTTCTTTTTTTTAAGTCTCATTCATTTACTTTATATTTTTCTACTTAATTTTTTATTTCTTACTGATTTTCATCTTTTCTTCTCATTTTCTTCATTACATACCCTCTATGCATACGCGCATGCGTGCTTGCATATATGTGTGTGTGCGCATGTACGAGTGCACGCGTATGTGGACGAATTTAAGAGATCTTCAAAGGCTTGTCTGTCACTATTGTTACCGTCCATTGACTGAATAACAAATGTTCGCTAATCCAGTTGAGCTGAGGCGCCGCAAAGATTAAGAAACGCTGCGTCCTGTGCCATTCACTGCGGGTTGGCGATTTGGGACCCCATACAATTTGAACGCGATTCGGCACCCAGGGTACACATCTGTAGACAACTGTCGCCGGCCAGTTGACGTTCCATAATCGTTTTAAGTAAAGACCCATATCGAATCAAGGAGAAACCCGTTAAAGCACAGACTTGCCTAATGCAAACATGGAGATGAATGAAATCTCAGGCGTTCTTATTTCGCAACATAGAAACACATACATAGTGAAGCATCCAGCGGGTAAATTTTCGTTTTAAATCCCGTCGCTTTTTCCCTTCAAATTTATCCAAAATAGCATTATCTCTGTAGAAATGTATATGCTGAACTCAAATCAACTGTTAGTTATTGAAGAAACTTACCTTTTTTTATATAAATGTCCATAAAATGCGAATTACATCTCGCACTTTTTCTCTCCCATAACTCTCACGAAGTCATGTAATTAACTGCAGAATGACGGACTGCGCATGTGATCGAATTTTTTGTCGATTTTTTTTAATTCACTGATACTTCCGGCGATGTACTTCCGGGAATTAAAGTAATAATATTGTATTTCTACGCTTATTGCTCTCATAACAGGAAGTACATCGCTGGAAGGGAAGAAAAACAACCAAAATTTGACAGGAAATTCTGCCTACGTAGAACGTCATTCTGCAGTTAATTGCATGACTTCGTGAGAGTTACGGGAGAGAAAAAGTGCAAGATATAGTTCGTTTTTTCTATGGACTTTCAAAGCAAAAAAGGTAAGTTTCTTCAATAACTAATTGTTGATTTGAGTTCAGCATATACATTTGCACAGAAATAATGCTATTTTGGATAAATTTGAAGGGGGAAAAGCCGTCGGTACCCAAAATGAAAATTTACCATTCAGCGTTCGTTTACAGAACAGCCGGTATCCCTCGGGTAACACTTTCCTTCACTCACTGGCTATCGGGCGTGTCAGAGTGTAGTATATGTTCTCATCTATAGTGATTTACTAAGCGTGTATTTATTAAAATATGTTTCTAGGCCGAAAGTATGGATCACCTAGAGAGGATCAAACTCAGTAGTCAGTCGTAAACGAGACAAGATTGTTAACCATTACATCACTCCGAAGTGACCCAGAAGCTTGTTAGATAGGCTAATCATTTTTTTTTAATTTCAATATATCCTATGAAGGATGTGCGTTGTGGTGCAGTGGATATCGGCTCTGAACGAGAAATCGGGGAGCCGAATTCGAATTCCAGTTGAATTCCTTGCATTCACTTATTGGGAAATGTAGTAATCTGTCTCTTCCCTCCAGTTATGGGTTAAATAATAGGACAGATTGGGTTCTGTAGCCTTCGCTGGCAATTGCAACCTACTGCGGGATAATCTTCTGCCCAGTCAGTCATGTCTCTTTCGAGACATGATCCCCCAAAGCGTGTATCACGTATGGCAATTAACTAACTCAATCAATTTAACATTTAAAAAATATTCATTAATGAATACGTACTGAAAATGAAAAAGATGTCTTCTTCAATATCAACAAAATATTACGATACAGGAACATTTCCTTCGAAACAAAGAAAAGGAGTTGAATTGCTAAAAAATATCAATCCTCCTATACGGCAACCAATGCGGCGCAATTTCCTCACAGATGAAGAAGAAACTTGAAACAACAGAATTGTGGTTCAGCAAAAAGATGAAGTACAACGCACATCCGAAACCAATTTGAACATATTTTTGGGGTTCAGTTTCACCGCCCCCATCGCTTTTGATATATCGTAAACACTTTTAAATTTGGTAGTTTGTGTGCTTATATACACTACAGACCATAATTATTAGGCAACCCCAGTGTTTTAAAAAAATTATGTATTTCATACTATCTTTTAGTATTTATTGTATTATTTGTTTGAAGAAGATATGGGGAAAATTATGATATAAAAATTATATCGTGCGTTCAGTAAAAGCGACATGTTACCAAATTTAAAAAGAAAGACCCGAAAAATTCTGTCCCAATTTTCAAACAAATATCTGAAACAGGGTTTTAGTATAGAAGGTGATATTTTCCAAAAATTGATAAAAAAAAGGCCCTAAAGGTTCTGACTAATTTCCAGCCACATATAATGAACAGGGTTTTCGACAATATTGCAACAGGAAAAACTACTTCCGATTTTGTCTGAATTAACATCACTACAGTTTTTCTTCTTTCTTGTTTTTTTTTGTTTTGTTTTAGAAAAGAAACGCTGTGGGATAAAATTTGGAAATTTAAACTTCAAAAGCAGGTGTCACTAACTTGGATGTGTGGATGGTGTAATTGATAATAACTCGGAATTGCTAATTGGAGAACCGAGTTCCAATTCCAGTCAGGTTCGTCATATTCACGTGCGCACAAATACTTTTGAAAAAGGTATCAATGCTTCATAGGCATGTCTTTTAGATATATATATCTGGAATGTAAATATATAGAAACAAGCTTTAGCCATAAATTGAGGGATCAATCAAAATATTGATTGTAATATAGTACTGATTCCCCAGTTTATGTCCAATTTATAATTTCTTGCTTCTATTCAATTTTTCTTTTAAGTATGAAGCCTCTTTTTCTCTCCCCAGCTATGGGTTAATTAATAAGACTTGAATTGAAATTATATTTGCAAAAAACAAAAAACAAAAAAGAAACAAAACAAAGCCGCCTTTCTCATTAATTTTATTACTAACTCGTTCATGATGAGTGTTCCAGGGACTAATTGTTACAATATCATAATTGAATCTATACAAAGTTGTACATTAGTGAATTTAGTGTAGTGACTTCATGTCATTTAGAATTAGTAAAGACTGATCTATTTTGTGTACTGCATAAAGAGATGAATGGGTTATGGTTAATATAATAAAAACAAGTTTGAAAATCTTTTCTTTAGAAAGCGGTAAATACACGGACTTGTCTTGACGATAGCTGAATTTACAAGTAAGCATAACTACAGACCTTTTTTTTTAATATAAAAGAGACGCAGGAGGGAACAGCAGTAAATTTCATAGCCATTAGAGCGACTCTTACGAAGAAAGGAGAGAGGTTATATATGAGATTGGTTGTGTTGGTAGAAGGCGAATGATAATAAATATCTTCAAGTAGACCTGACAGGCAAATGAAGAGTTTTATACCACTTGGATATCGTGCATATTATTAAACTGCCATATTAAGCAGAAACCAATATTTGTTTTGAAGAGCTTTCCTCTAGAAAAGATTTGTATTATGAAATGCTACTGAACCAGCTAGAAAATAAAGCATGAAATATTGTACAAAAGTTGACAGCACGTCTTTGTACGTGTACTTCTACAGCAAAATATACAACACATTTAAGGGAATTTATTTTCCTTTAATTTATAAGAATCTATTTACTTTCATTTAAGGGAATTTATTTCTTTCACTTAAAAGAATTTATTTACTTTCATTTAAGGTAATTTATTTACTTTTATTTAAGGGAAATTATTTCTTTCATTTAAGGGAATTTATTTACTTTCATTCAACTGGAATTCGAACTTAGCTCAAATTCCAGTTGAATTCCTTGCATTCCCTTACGCACAAATACCCTTGGGTATTAGTCCGTCTCTTCCCTTCAGTTATGGGTTAAATAATAGAACAGACTGGGTTCTATAGCCTTGGCTGGCAACCAGTATACTGCAGAAAGTAATGGGATCCTACTGCGGGATAATCTTCTGCCCAGTCAGTCACGTCCCTTTCGAGACATGATCACCCAAAACGTGTATCAGGTATGGCACTTAACTGACTGAGTTATTTTACTTACTTTCATTTTTTTATTAGATGAACACTCTTCAGACATTATTATTAATTTTTTAATAGTATATATTGTCAGCCATCATTTGCGTTGTGGTACAGTGGATATCGGCTCGGAACGAGAAATCGGGGAGCCGAGTTCGAATTCCAGTTGGATCCATTGTATTCACTTACGCGCAAATACCCATGGGAAAGGTATTAATCCGTCTCTTCCTTCCAGTTATGGGTTAAAAATAACAGGACAGATTGGGTTCTATGGCCTTAGTCGGCAACCAGTCTACCGCAGAAAGCAATGGCAGGATGTGGTTTCCGGCTTTCTTTTTTCCAATCTTTTCACTCTTATGTAGCCCCCTGCACATCAGTGGCGTTACCGCCTTGCTTGGGGTGATATGATTGAAAAAAAAAATTAATTTCATCTTCCTTTTTTATTAGCTGAAGCATTGCCATCTATTTTAAATATTTGTTTAGTTTTCATTTTCATTTTTATTTGATGGTGCAAAGTCAAATATTAATTATTAATTCCTGATGAGTATTTAGGAAGAGGAGGAGGATACAATGAAAACTTAAGAGGTGAATAAAAAAGAAGAAATGTTTGGGAAATAAGAAGGAATAAAAAATGAAGAAAGAAAAATTAGGACGAGAAGAAAAAATCAATTGAAGAAAAGTATACTGAATAAAAAAGAAATTGATTGAATAGGAAGAAGAGGAGCTCGATTGAAGAAGAAATTGGATGAAACAGTCGACTGAAAAAAATCGACTGAAGGCAAAGAATTCGATTGAAAACGAATAAAAATAAAAATAAATCAGTTGAATAAGAAAATTCGATTAAATAGAAGAAAAATCGATGGAAGAAAAAGAAAAAGAAAGAACACTATTGACTGAAAAAGCAAAAAGGAATGAATTGAATAGTCAGAAGAAGAGCAATGGATTGAAAAAAAAGAAAAACGGATTGAAGACGACGAAGAAGAAACTGATTGAAAAAGAAGAAAAATCGATTGAAAAATATGAAGAAATCGATTGAACAGAATAAAAATCGATGGAAGAAGGAGAAATCGTTTGGAAAAGAAAAATTAATTGAAAAAAAAAATTCGATGGAAGAAGAAAAAGAAATCGAGAGAAGAAGAAATTGATTGAAAAAACTTATTGAAAAAGAAGAATAAATCGATTAAAATAGAAAATTCGATTAAAGAAAAAGAAATTGACTGAAGAAGAAGAAAAAATTGATTGAAGAAGAAAAACGTTGTTTAAAAGAAAGAAATGAATGAGAAACTGTATGAAAGAACGAAAAAAAAAGTAAAGAAATAAAAGCAAACTTTCGAAAAAAGACTTTGAAAACAAAAAAAAATGGAGGTGTGGAGTGTAAGCAAAAGTGAAGGTCGAGAATGAAAAAGAAAAGAGCGTGCAGAAGGGCATGAATAAAAGTATAAGTTCTTTTGCCCATCCGACCAGTCAAGTCAGCATGTTACATTAGGTTTCACACATATTAAGCTGTTTGCCTTCTTACTTAATTTTTTTTTTCTCTCTCTCTCTCTCTCACTGTTTCTTTCTTTCTTTTTTCCCTAAGCTGCCAGGGGGCGTTATTGACACGGGAGATCTCGTTTGCGAGACCGGCGCCGACAAAGGGCTCAGTGTTTAGTGTTGAGATTTGCCGTTTGGCAACTATGTATTGACTTAAGTGAAAATTATTTCCAGCTTCGTGAACGTTTTAAGACGGAGGTGTTAGCGGTGTACGCAGCCTAAATTGATGCTGGGCACAATGATAGGCAATTGGCGGGTGGAGCCGGACTGGCAAAAGACCGAGGGTAGTAACCCGGGTGAAAAGGAGAGGAAGCAGGAGTCGGAGAAGAAAGAGGGTGTCGCACCAACCAGGAAGGACGGGCTCAAAAAGCCACCATACAAATGCGTAAGTCTATTGACTCTCACCAAATCCAAACGCTTTTGTCTTTTTTGAATGGATGTTTATATTTAAGAAGAAGAAGGAAGAGACAGAAGGAGATGGGGCGGGGAATAACAGCGAGGGCGAGAAAAATATAGAGAAGAGAAAAAAAAATGATTCGTGAGAAGACGCACGTTTGTAAGTACAGGCACCAATGTATTTTCTGGGAATAGTGACAGTTGATCCACACACATAGCCGTATAAATTGATATCTGCATTTAAAAAAGAAACGGTAATTTGGATCTGGGGCAAACACGTTCATTAGCATATTTCTGTAAAGAGTTGGGGTACCTGAGACAGACTTCAAAGTAAGAACGATAAGTTACTTTTCTATATATCTTTTAGGTCTTCATTCTGATCTATCTATCTATCTATCTATCTGAATAAAAACAAAAGAAAAACTTCTCTTAGCCGACGTATTTTATACTCTGAGCGACTTTATCAAGACAAATATAATCTATCTGTCTATCTGGGAGGTAATGTAACGGTTAGCATGCTTGTCTCACTAGAATCATTACAATTGAGTAATGAGTTCAATTCTCACTGGGTGTCCCATACTTTCGGCCTTGTGCCATATCTAAGCTGCTTTTAGAAAATGACCTTAATATAGATAAGGTTAAGATATATATATATACCCCGAGGTGGTGTAATGGTTAACAAGCTTGTCTCGCTAGAATCATTACAATTAAGTAATGAGTTCGATTCTCACTGGGTGTCCCATACTTTCGGCCTTGTGCCATATCTAAGCTGCTTTTAGAAAATGACCTTAATATAGATAAGGTTAAGATATATATATATATATATATACCTCGAGGTGGTGTAATGGTTAACAAGCTTGTCTCACTAGAATCATTACAATTGAGTAGGGAGTTTGATTCTCATTGGGTGTTCCATACTTTCGGCCTTCTGCTACGTCTAAACTGCGCTTAGAAAACTACTTCGTATGGAGGTTCTATAGCCTTGGTTGGCCATCAGTCTACCACAGAAAGAATTGGCAAATATCTCAGCACCATATGCGGATAGAAACCGCTGGCGGCGCCACAATTACCATGAAATATCTCTAGAAGAAGCCGGCACTACCTGCCCGGGGTAAATGCCGCCACAAGTAAAAGTAAGATTTTGCGACCTGTCAGTCCTGAAACAATTTCGTATCGACGTTCTATAGCCTTGGTTGGTAATCAGTCTATTGCAGTAAGAATTGGCAACCTACTGCGGAGGAAATCTCAGCACCACGTGCGAATAGGAACCAAAATTCCCATGAAAATTCTAGGGAAGATGTCGGCTCAACCCGCATAAAATCCCCCACAATTTCAACTAAGATCTTGCGACCTGTCAGTCCAGAAACCAGTTCGTATCAGGGTTCTATAGCCTTGGCTGGTAATTCGTCTACTGCAATAAGGATTGGAAACCTACTGCGAGAAAAACTCAGCAGAACATGCTGATAGTGAACGCCTGTGTTACCAAAAATTCTCGTGAAACTTCTAAGGAGGAAGCCGACTCAATCTGCCCAAGGTAAATGTCACCACAAGTAAAAGTAAGATCTTGCGACCTGTTAGTCCTGAAATATGTTCGTATCGCTCTTGTAGCCTTGGTTGGTCATCAGTCTGTCACAGTATGAAATGGCAACCTACTCCTGGAAAATCTCGGCACCACATAAGGATAGGAACCGCTTGTGGAATCGAAATTCCCATGAAAATTCTAAAAGAGAAGCCGGTACAACACGCACATGGAACCCCCCGTACAAATAAGATCATGCAACCCAGTTCGTATCAGGATTCAATAGCTTTGGTTGGCAACCAGTCTATCGCGATCGGAATTAGCAACCTACTGCGGGAAAAATCTCAGCACCACACGCGGACACTGCTGGAACCAAAATTCCTATGAAACTTCTAGGGAAGAAGCCGGTACAACCCGCCCAGGGTAAATGCCGCCACAAGTAAAAGTAATTTTATGCGACCTGTTAGTCTAGAATTCATTTCGTATTGAGGTTGGCAATTCTATAGCCTTGGTTGGCAATCAGTCTGCCGCAGGAAGAACTGGCATCCTCATGAGGAAAATCTCTGCACCGCATGCGAATAGTGACCGCTTGTGAAACCAAAATCCCATGAACCTTCTAGGGAAGAAGCCGGCTCACCTCGCTCAGGTTAAATGCCGACCGAAGTACAAGTAAAATCTTGCGAACTGTCAGTCCGAAAACAAATTCATATCGAGGTTCTATAGCTTTAGTTGGTGACCAGTCTACCGCAGTAAAAACTGGTAGCCTACTCTTAGAAAATTTCAGCGCCACATTCGCTAGTAGAACGAAAATTCTCGGGAAGAAATCGGATCCACCCGGCCAGGGTAAATCCCGCCACAATTACAAGTAAGATTTTGCAACCTGTCAGTCCAGAAACATGTTCGTATCGAGGTTCTATAGCAAGGGTCGGCAAAATTTTGTTGACTGAAAGCCAAAAAGCTATGTAGAATCATGGAGGAGGGCCAAACAGCTATGGCTCCAGTGTCATAGAGAGAAGAACCATATTATTAAATATGTGAATAAATTTTTTATGTGTTTGAAGAAAGCAAGGATTCAATATTATTTAATATCTGACGAGCATTTTGTTAAAGAATATTACATCTTAAAAATAAATGTTTCATAAATCAGTACAGAAAAAAATTCCATTAAAATCGGTTGAAAACACCATTTTATATTCATTTAAAAGTGCCCGCCCACGAAAGCAATTTCACAGAAAAAGTGAAAGTGAGACCGTACCCTAATTTTGGCCATTCCTACAAATAAAAACTAAAAGTAAAACACATTCTTCAGGTAAAAAGAAATAAGTTTTTAAATTTCGACGCGATATATTCAGACTATCAACTGTCACTTTGGTTTGGTTTACCTATATTTATATCGTGTCTAGAGTAAGGTAGCAGGCCGGACAAGATTCACTCGAGGGACGGATGTGGCCCGCGGGCCGGGGTGACCGACCGCTGTTCTATAGCCTTGGTTAACAATGCCGCAGTAAGTATTGACAAACTATGTTAGCTTCACATGCAGATAGAGACCTCTTGCTGGACCATGAAATTTCTTCTAGGGAAGAAGCCGGCTCAACCTGCCCAGGCTGAATGCCGCCACAAGTTCAAATAAAGTACGTATTAATTTTCCTGTAGCATTTCGTCTACTTTATGTTTACTGAGTTATTGATAAGAATATCTGAAAAATATTTTTACATGATTTTTATTTATATTTTTATTTGCTTTTTTCTAATGATTGTTTATCGACTATATAGTGAGGGAAATTATTTTTAATTCATAATTGTATTTTATGTTTTTGAATTCAATAAGAAATAATATGCGTATGAAGGATATTAAATATGCTTCATTTATTAAATTATCTAGGATGACTATTTCGTATATCCGGTCTAGATTCTTACATCCACTTTTGCACAAATACACTCGGGAAAGGTATGAATCCATTTATTCTCCAGTCACCTATGAGTTAAAATGTCACTGTCAATATAACTTCCCTGTGTCTCTTTTACAAGTACTTTCATGGCTTCTACTCCGATGAACTTAGCTCTCTGGTGCCCCCTATATATGAATTTACTCCAGCCACAAGATTAGCAACTAGGCCCCACCCATTTATTGTGAAACCAATAAATTGTAAACGCAAATTCTACTACAACAGCTTCTTCTCTTGCATTTCCCGCTTGTGGAATTCACTTCCGTTTACTTGCTTTCCCGACAGCTACAATCTTCAAGAATTCAAATGTGCAGTCAATAGTCATCTCCTATCTCACTAACTTGTTTCCTCATTCTCTCTCTCGTACTTCTTTCTTCGACCACTCCACTCTCAGCAGTATTCTCATCCTTCTCCTACCCTCTTCCTGACACCCCCTGTAACCTGTCACTCTTTCTCATAACTTACCTCCTATGTAACCCCCTGCTCAACAGTGGCAGTAAAATGCCTTGCTTGGGGCCACACGATTATAAAAAAAATAGTACGCAGATAGGACTCTTTAGCCGTGTTTGTCAACCAGCATAAGAGAATGACACATTTGAATTCAAAACTGTGATTCTAGTGAGACAAATACTTAAAAGGTAACTTTGGTCCATTCAGCAGAGCTAGTGTTGATATATATATATATATATATATATATATATATATATATATATATATATATATAGTCTAATCAATCTTTTGTGAGTTATTTAAAGCGAGAAAATATTTTTAGATTTTAAGATATTTGGGGAACATAATAGATGTTATATACCACTGTCTCGAGTACATATTTTTTCTGAAACAATACTGGGTCTAACGCTACTGGATCAAAAGTGACTGGATGAATGATGATAAAACGGCGAATGCTGATAAAACTCAACTTCGGTGACGTAGACTGCTACCCATTCAGGGTTTCTCGTGATGAATATGACGACCATTATACTCAAAACTTCAGAGGCGACGATTAAACTTCTCTAATCATAAATCATTTTCGCTGGGGACCACTCAACTCGACTTCTTCAGATAAACACTTCATATCATTTGTCGGGAAACACTCAACCCGACTTTCACTGTAATTCATTTTCACAAACTTCTTTTCATAAACAATCTCTTCTTCTTCTTCTTCTTCTTCTTCTATAATAATAATAATAATAATAATAATAATAATAATATGCAACAAATGCTTCTGTCCGAAACAATAAGATCGGTCCCAAATGCAAATAAATTATACAATATATGTTTTTCCTTTTTTTTTTTTTTTCCAAACATGCCGTGAAGCAAGGCAGAGGTGCAGAGGTTCTTTGGTCAGAGTTGTCAGCACCCTTCCGCATACATAAAAAAGCTCCACATCGGGCTAAGCCGGATTTGGCCAACCGACTCCTTCAACGGTTGCAATAACGATATTTATTTACCTACCCACCAAGGTGGAATGTGGCACAAGGCCTTTTTAATGTGGGGTATCCGGGCCTTAAAGCCTGGGTCGAAATTTATTGTCTAATATTGCCCAGACGAGATTCTACCCTTCGGCGGAGCCTCAACTGGGTCACTCTCTCCCCGAAGGCAGAGAGCCGAACAAGTGCTAGTGATGGCGCTTCCCGTTGCAATAACACTCCCAAAGGCAAACTAAGATTTTACTTTATAACTGTCAGTTAGATGTCGCTTCCGCTCTACTGGTAGCTGTCTTCCGGTACAAACATGAGCCTGGGACATAATCTTTTCTAACCTAAGTAAACAAAATAAAAATTCCAAATCTGTTTCTCTATGCATCTTTCTGTCATTTCAACAAATTCCATGCCTTTTAAATATCCGCGTTACTAAGCGGAAAGTATACTTCACGTTAAAAAAATCCATGCTGTCCAAAAACATCGCATCAACGAATATTTAACAAAATCAGTGTCTCTCAACCTATTTAAGCAACGGCACACCTAAGAGCAAATGAAAATATCTTATGACATTTAGTAAATTTTTCAAGATCATACATTTAAATGTTATCAAAAAAATAATTGATTTGTTAAAAATGCATCCACAAATATCAACGTACATTATTTCAAGGCTTCTATTCAACGATTTGTGCAGAACAAAAAATGTTTAATACGGTTATATGAAAAAAGATTAATATTCATTTATTCAAATAAAGGAAAATTTTAAAAGGTTGAGTTAAAAACTAAAAAAAACTTTTTTTTTAAATTGTTTTATCGTGGAATGAAGAGATACACAAAGAAATATAGATAAACTACTTTATTAACAGAGTGGTACAACCAAGATGTATATTCAATATTTACAGTCTTTCGCAGTAGTGGGTGTTACTTCCCGAAGTCCGTGATACTGACAACTGACGTGCTAAGCGCATATTGACTTTTATACATCCGGGCGACCGGATGTCACATGGTACGAGCCACGACACAACATCTCGCCACCCCTTTAAAGGTTTTATGTCCGTCGGACATCATATTTTTGTTTTTTGGGATTTATCTCTATAGTTCCCATCGGGTGGGAGGGAACTGTTGTATCGTGGAATGAAGAGATACACCGGGAAATGTAGCTAAACTACTTTATTAACAGAGTGGTACAACCAAGATGTATATACAATATTTACAGTCTCTTACAGTAGTATTTGTAACTTCCCTAAGTCGGTGATAATGACCACCCACCCGTGCTAAGCGCACATTGTCTATTATACATCCGACAATAAAATATCCACTTGGAACGAGCATTCTAATTCCAGTTGAATTTCTTGCATATGCTTACGCGCAAATACCCTTGGGAAAGGTATTAATCCGTCTCTTCCCCCCCAGTTGTGGATTAAATAACAGGACAGATTGGGTTCTATAGCCTTGGCTGAAAACCCGTCTACCGCAGAAACTAGTGGCAATCTACGGCGGGATAATCTTCTGCTCAGTTAGTCATGTCACTTTCGAGACATGATCGCCCAAAGCGTGTATCACGTATGGCACTTAACTGACTGAATATAATAGTTGGAAGCATAATCAAATTTTCTACTGGTCATAAAGTGGGTGATCTGTATTATATTGTCATTAAGTAGTAAACTGATCCCCCACTAATTACTACTTATTAATATAATAATATAATCCACCTCTTCTTTCTATAGCTATGGGTTGAATAGCAGGACAGATTAGGTTCTATAGATTTGGTTGGCAACCAGTCTACCGCAGAAAGCAATGGCAACCGACTGCGGGATAATCTTCTACTCAGTCAGTCATGTCTCGTCGAGATATGATCGCCCAAAGCGTGTATCACGTATGGCACTTAACTGACTGAATATAATAGTTGGAATCATGATTAAGATTTTTACTGGGCATAAAGTGGGGGGTCGGTTTTTTTGTTGTCATGAAGTAATAAGCTGATCCCCCGTTAATTAATAGTAAAAATATAATACATCCCTTCTCCCTCTAGCTATGAGTCAAATAACAGGACAGATTGGGTTCTATAGCCTTGGCTGACAACCAGTCTACCGCAGAAAGCAATGGCAACCTACTTCGGGATAATCTTCTGCCCAGTCAGTCATATCGCTTTCGAGACATGATCGCCCAAAGCGTGTATCACGTATGGCACTTAACTGACTGATTGGTAGGTGACGTTAAACACTTCTATCTCCCTTTCTTTCTTTCATTCTTTAGTTTTTTTTAAAGAAACTTAAAATATTTTTCGTATTTCCACGCAATCAAAACGGAATAGTCCATTATTTATTAGATATTGGTTGGCATGATACGTTAAACCCTTCTATTTTCCATTCTTTCCTCCCTTGTTTATTTTTCTTTCTTTTATTTTCTCACTGAAACCAAGTAGCATCTCTGATATTATTTTTTCCATCTATCCACGGGATCAAAAGGAAATATTCAATTATTTATTAGGTATTAGAAGTTGACGTTAAACGCTTCTATCTTCGCTTTTTTTCTTTCATTCTTTCTTTTTTCCGCTGAGAACCAAGTAGCGTCTATGATTCAATCTATCCACGTGATCAAATCGGAATAATCAATTATTGATTTGGTATTGGCAGAGCGTAACAGTCGCGCGAACTAAGGGAGGGGAAAGCAGAATTATTATATAAATATACGAATATCCTGATAGTTTTATTAACATTGTTATTGGTTAATAACAAATTTTATTGTGGAAACATATCTATCTATCTATCTATCTATCTATCTATCTCAAAATGATTCAATCTATATATCTATCTATCTATAACTGATTCTATCTATCTAACTCAAACTGATTCTATCTATCTATCTATCTATCTATCTATCTATCTATCTATCTAACTAAAAACTGATTCAATCTATCTATCTATCTATCTAACTAAAACTGATTCAATCTATCTATCTATCTATCTATCTATCTATCTAAAACTGATTCAATCTATCTATCTATCTAACTAAACTGATTCAATCTATCTATCTATCTAACTAAAACTGATTCAATCTATCTATCTATCTAACTAAAACTGATTCAATCTATCTATCTATCTAACTAAAACTGATTCAATCTATCTAACTAAAACTGATTCAATCTATCTAACTAAAACTGATTCAATCTATCTATCTAACTAAAACTGATTCAATCTATCTATCTAACTAAGTTAAAACCGATTCAATCTATCTATCTATCTAAAACCGATTCAATCTATCTATCTAACTAAAACTGATTCATCTATCTATCTAACTAAAAACTGATTCAATCTATCTATCTAACTAAAACTGATTCAATCTATCTATCTAACTAAAACTGATTCAATCTATCTATCTAACTAAAACTGATCTAATCTATCTATCTAACTAAAACTGATTCAATCTATCTATCTAACTAAACTGGATTCAATCTATCTATCTAACTAAAACTGATTCAATCTATCTATCTAACCAAAAACTGATTCAATCTATCCGTTCAATCCAAACTGATTCAATCTATCTATCTAACTAAACTGATTCAATCTATCTATCTAACTAAACTGATTCAATCTATCTATCTAACTAAAACTGATTCAATCTATCTATCTAACTAAAACTGATTCAATCTATCTATCTAACTAAACTGATCTAATCTATCTATCTAACTAAAACTGATTCAATCTATCTATCTAACCAAAAACTGATTCAATCTATCTATCTAACTAAAACTGATTCAATCTATCTATCTAACTAAAACTGATTCAATCTATCTATCTAACTAAAACTGATTCAATCTATCTATCTAACCAAAACTGATTCAATCTATCTATCTAACTAAAACTGATTCAATCATCTATCTAACTAAAACTGATTCAATCTATCTATCTAACTAAAACTGATTCAATCTATCTATCTAACTAAACTGATTCAATCTATCTATCTAACCAAACTGATTCAATCTATCTATCTAACTAAAACTGATTCAATCTATCTATCTAACTAAAATTGATTCAATCTATCTATCTAACTAAAACTGATTCAATCTATCTATCTAACTAAACTGATTCAATCTATCTATCTAACTAAAACTGATTCAATCTATCTATCTAACTAAAACTGATTCAATCTATCTATCTAACTAAAACTGATTCAATCTATCTATCTAACTAAAACTGATTCAATCTATCTATCTAACTAAAACTGATTCAATCTATCTATCTAACTAAAACTGATTCAATCTATCTATCTAACTAAAACTGATTCAATCTATCTATCTAACTAAAACTGATTCAATCTATCTATCTAACTAAAACTGATTCAATCATCTATCTAACTAAAACTGATTCAATCTATCTATCTAACTAAAACTGATCCAATCTATCTATCTAACTAAAACTGATTCAATCTATCTATCTAACTAAAACTGATTCAATCTATCTATCTAACTAAAACCGATTCAATCTATCTATCTAACTAAAACTGATTCAATCTATCTATCTAACTAAAAACTGATTCAATCTATCTATCTAACTAAAACTGATTCAATCTATCTATCTAACCAAAAACTGATTCAATCTATCTATCTAACTAAAACTGATTCAATCTATCTATCTAACCAAAAACCATTCAATCTATTCATCTAACTAAACTGATTCAATCTATCTAACTAAACTGATTCAATCTATCTATCTAACTAAAATTGATTCAATCTATCTATCTAACTAAAATCAGATCTAACCATTCATCTAACTAAAACTGATTCAATCTATCTATCTAACTAAAACTGATTCAATCTATCTATTCACCTAAACTGATTCAATCATCTATCTAACTAAACTGATTCAATCTATCTATCTAACTAAACTGATTCAATCTATCTATCTAACTAAAACTGATTCAATCTATCTATCTAACTAAAAACTGATTCAATCTATCTATCTAACTAAAACTGATTCAATCTATCTATCTAACTAAAACTGATTCAATCATCTATCTAACTAAAACTGATTCAATCATTCATCTAACTAAAACTGATTCAATCTATCTATCTAACTAAAATTGATTCAATCTATCTATCTAACCTAAAACTGATTCAATCTATCTATCTAACTAAAACTGATTCAATCTATCTATCTAACCAAAAACTGATTCAATCTATCTATCTAACTAAAACTGATTCAATCTATCTATCTAACTAAAAACCGATTCAATCTATCTATCTAACTAAAACTGATTCAATCTATCTATCTAACTAAAACTGATTCAATCTATCTATCTATCTATCTATCTAAAACTGATTCAATCTATCTATCTATCTAACTAAAACTGATTCAATCTATCTAACTAAAAATCATTGATTCAATCTTATCTAACTAAAAACTGATTCAATCTATCTAACTAAAATCAGATTCAATCTATCTAACTAAAACTGATTCAATCTATCTAACTAAAATCGATTCAATCTATCTAACTAAAACTGATTCAATCTATCTAACTAAAATCGATTCAATCCATCTATCTAACTAAAACTGATTCAATCTATCTATCTAACTAAAACTGATTCAATCTATCTATCTAACTAAAACTGATTCAATCTATCTATCTAACTAAACTGATTCAATCTATCTATCTAACTAAAACTGATTCAATCTATCTATCTAACTAAAAACTGATTCAATCTATCTATCTAACTAAAACTGATTCAATCTATCTATCTAACTAAACTGATTCAATCTATCTATCTATCTATCTATCTAACTAAAACTGATTCAATCTATCTATCTATCTATCTAACTAAAACTGATTCAATCTATCTATCTATCTATCTAACCAAACTGATTCAATCTATCTATCTATCTATCTATCTATCTATCTATCTATCTATCTATCTATCTTTTTCAGTTTGTTTATTATCTATCTACACTACTGGTTATAATTATTAGGATACCCCAGTTTTTTTGTTTTTTTTAAATGATGTATTTCATACTATTTTTAGCATTTATTGCCAAGTGGATAATTCTAAATGAAAATAGAATGGTTCTTTTGTTATTATTACTTTGCAAAATTTTACAAGGCAAATAGCGACAGTTTACCCATCGCACCCCGTAGATTTCCCATATATATATATAAATATACTACCAGTCATAATTATTAGATCACACAAGATTTTTTAAAAGAAATGATGTATTTCATACTATTTTTAGCATTTATTGCCAAGTGGATAATTCTAAATGAAAATAGAATGGTTCTTTTGTTATTATTACTTTGCAAAATTTTACAATGCAGCCAGGAAGCCTTTGCTTTGGCCAGCCAATAAGAAGAAGAGACTAGCATGGGGAAGAGACCAGAAAAACTGGACACCAGAACAGTTCATTTAATGCACGTGTTATATTGTGCAATATTAAAAAAGAACCATTCTATTTTCATTTAGAATTATCCACTTGGCAATAAATACTAAAAATAGTATGAAATACATCATTTCTTTTAAAAAACTACGGTGGCCTAATAATTATGGCCGGTAATCTATCTATCTATCTATCTATCTATCTATCTGTCTCTGTATGTGTGCAATTGTATGTGCCTTAACGATTGTCTAATTTTAATAATAATAATAATTACTCTTGATATTGTTGTCCTTATTGTTGTGGGTGTTTTCTTCTTCGTAATTCTCTCTTTTCTTCTCACTTCTGCCGCACCCATTTGTTCAATGATTACCTTACACCCTACTTTCCTTTCTACCCCGTTATTGTACTTAGCCTTTAATGCCACCCGCTATTCTGTCCTCGTAGATTAAAACCACGTTGAAGAAAAAAAAAATCTTGGCTCTCTTCCATACTTGAATCTGTTTTTTATTCGTGGGACAAATAAGAGAAATGAAAATCAAGATGAAAAGAAAAATAAAGAAAGAAGAATGTGTGAAAGGAAAAGAAAAGTGAGAAATAAAAATAAAATGCGCCCAGAAATGAAAAAAAAAAAAAAATGAAAGGCAGAAGCGGGAAAATATTAGATAGAAAAGATTAGAAAATAGGAAGAAAAAAAAAGGAAAACAGGAAGAAAAAAAGAAAGAAAATCAGAATTAAAAATCAAAGAGAAAATGAAAAAAAAAAAGAGATAAAAAAACTATAGAAATAAGAAAACGAATTAACAAAATAAGAAAAAAGAAAATAGAAAAAAAAATTGAAGAAAAGAAGAATAAACAAAAAAATAAAAGGAAAATGTTGAAAAATAAAAGTAAATGAGTGAAAAAGAGAAAACGAAAAAAAGGCAAAAGAACGAAAAAAAAAAAACTTCTAAGGAAACGAAAACGAAAGAAGAAATATATAAGAATGAGTAAAAAGAAAAAAAATAACGAAAATTATAACACGGGGAAGAAAGAAAGAAAAAAGAGGAGAAAAAGTAAAAAAAAGAAGAAAAGATAACAAAAATTAGAACATGAGAAAGAAAGAAAAAGAGAAGAAAAAGTAAAAAAGAAAAAAGAAATGAAGAGGAATGAAAAAGTAAAGCAAAAAGAAGAGTAGAAAAAGAAATAAAAAGAGAAAAAAGAAATATAAGATAAAAAAAGAAAACTAACAAAGAAAAAGAAAACGTAAAAGAAAAGAAAAAGTGCCGAAAAAAGAAGCGAAGAAGAAAAAAATAAAAGAATGCAAAAATGAAAATGAGAAAAAATATGCAAAAAAAGGGCAGACCTGAAGGACACTACAACCATCTTTAAAATTGTTTTTCAATTTTTTTTTTTACTTTTTTCAGTGCAATCTTATCGATTAAACCCCGAACTTCCGATTTAGAAAGAAAATTTGGAAAAATTTTAATATTTAAACAATTTTAGTGGGGGATTCATTTTTTTCATCCAACCTTATAGTAAAATCGATCCTGTGCAATTAACTATTTTGCTTGCACAACTGAATCCTTTACGAAACTTTTGAATAAAGCCATTTTTGGAGTTTCCAAGGAAGATGCCATCGTAAGAACTGAAGAAAACTTGAAAAAGACAAAAACAAGAGCAACAACTCGTCCAAAAAAGAACAAAAACAAAGCGACCCCAACACGAGTGGTTCCAAAATGGAGGATCGATTTACTATAACGTTGTATGAGAAACCTAAAATTGTTTAAATATTGAATTTTTCCAAATTTCATTTTTGATAATCGGAAACTTTATGTAATAATCGATAAGACTTCTCTGAAAAAAGTAAAAAAAAAAATGAAAAACAACAAATTTAAAGTTGGTGGTAGTCTCCTTCAGGTCCGACCAAAAAAGAAAAGAAAGAAAATACAAAAAGCAAAAAAAAAAAAAGTTGGAAAAAAAAAAAAGAAACTTCTATCATGGCGATATTCTAAGCCCAGCTCAGATGTGGCACAAGGCCGAAAGTATGAGACACCCAATGAGGATATAACTCACTACTCAGCTTTAACGTTTCTAGCGAGACAAGCTTACTAACGATTATACCACTTCGAGGAGCCCAAAAAGGAACTCCTATAATGTCTGGAGAAATAAAAATAAAAAAAACGTATAGAAACAGGTAAGTCATATTTGAGCCCTCTGACTTTTCCGTCACCTTTTGCGTCATCTTTGATTGTGGCAATCTGTTGTGGCCGAAAATGATCTCTTTCACATCATTTGGAATATTTATTTTTGCCTCTTTATGGTCGGTGTTGTTTCTGCTGTCATTTGGGTCGGCTTTTGATTGGCACCTTTTATGCCTGACCAGATGGCTTCAAATGGCAAAATTTGAATTAATGTCTACACAATCTTCTCAACATCTTGAATCGTTCAAGCAAAACTAAAGGACTGTCAGCATCACAACGGGGAAGAAACCGGCCTGTAACATTCAATAACCCACAAAAACCAAGTTAGTAACTCTGTTTTCTTCAGTTTTCGGTTTTACTCCCTCCTTGCCTGAAACGTCTATTGGAACTAAATCTCACTCCAGACATAAAGTTGACCTCCTTCATACGAACCATCGCTAAACACTCAGTTTCTAGTACCGTGGCATGAAGCACCTGACTCCGTCTGCCATGTTATATATTTACAAATGCCAGATCAGATCCCAAAACGAAGGCTACTACCTATTTCGATGGGAGCTACCCAATCCTCTCTTTCCAAGCATGACAGAATTCAAGTATTCGCATGACGATGAATTATTTCCACTTTCAAATCATTTCCCTCACATGAAACGTTGCTAGCCTTTTACTGCTCTGTCGCGATTTGCATGCAAGGTTTTCGGGCGAACGACATAGCTTAGTTCCACAAGTCCACATTATCACAGCTGAGATACTCCAGACCACGTATACTGAGTTGGCTTACCCCAATTCTGTTCATGTTCCATTGTTAAAAAGAAAATTTTACTCAGACCTATATACAAGGTGATTGAAAAGAACTTCCCTATTTTCTGTATGAGTAGTCAGCAAGGAGACCCGACTTAACATCCTGTGACTTAGGTTGTTTGAATAATACTATCCAATTTTGGAATAATTGTGTTCAAATATATTATTCTAATAGTTGCACAAAAAAAACCCAAAAAAAACCCATTCCTAATGATTAAGTGTCCTCTTTGTCAATTATATATCAATCTCTTTCAGTATTGATCTTATTAAACAATTCAGGAAATAATGTCTGGTCATAGATAAACAATTTAATTGTATTCAAATATATTATTCTAATAGTTGCACAAAAATAAATTACCCATTCCTAATGATTACAGTGTCCCCTTTGTTAATTTTATATAATTCATTTTCAGTATTGTTCTTATTAAGCTATTCGTAAAATAATGTCCGTTCTAAGAATAAATGTTTTAATTCTGTTAAAATATATTATTATAATAGTTGCATAAAAATAAATTATCCATTCCTGGTGATTAATGTGTCCTCTTTGTTAATTTATAACAGTCTCTTTCAGTACTTTTCTTATTAAGATATTCGGAAAATAATGTCCGTTCTTAGAATAAACATTTTAATTCTGTACCAATATATTATTATAATAGTTGCACAAAAATAAATTACCCATTCCTGGTGATTAAAGTGTCTTCTTTGTTAATTTTATATCAATCACTTTCAGCATTGATCTCGTTAAGCTATTCGTAAAATAATGTTCGTTCTTAGAATAAACATTTTAATTTTGTTCAAATATAGTATTATAATAGTTGCATAAAAATGAATTACCCATTCCTAATGATTAATGTGTCCTCTTTGTTAATTTTATATCAATCTCTTTCAGTATTGACCTTATTCGTAACATAATGTCTGTTCTTAGAATAAAACATTTAATTTTGTTCAAATTTATTAGTATAATAGTTGCATAAAAATAAATCACCCATTCCTAATGATTACAGTGTCCTTTTTGTCATTTATATATCAATCTCTTTCAGTATTGATCTTATTAAGCAATTCAGGAAATAATGTCCGGTCATAAAATAAATATTTTAATTTTATTCAAATATACTATTATAATAGTTGCACAAAAATATATTACCCTTTCCTAATGATTACAGTGTCCCCTTTGTTAATTTTATATCATTCATTTTCAGTATTGAACTTATTAAGCTATTCGTAAAATAATGTCCGTTCTTAGAATAAACATTTTAATTTTGTTCAAATATATTATTATAATAGTTGCATGAAAATAGATTACTCATTAAAGTGATTAAAGTGTCCTCTTTGTTAATTTTATATCAGTTTCTTTCAGTATTGACCTTATTAAGCTATTCGTAAAATAATGTCCGTTCTTAGAATAAACATTTTAATTTTGTTCAAATATATTATTATAATAGTTGCAAAAATATAAATTATCCATCCCTAATGATTAAAATATCTTTGTTAATTTCATATCCATCTCTTAGTTAAGGAAGCATGTCTACTATAATCAAGACTTTAGAAGAACTTGAATGGAGAATACAAGAACTTATGTCTTCCATACAGCAAAATCTTTTGGTGAAATCAGTGTTCGAAATGCTGGTTGTGAAATCTGGTGCCCACATCGAATTTTAAAGAAAACCTCTAAAGGCTCTCCTCTTATTCCCATTTCTTGTAAAAGTTATATTTAATTAATTTATAAATATTTTAAAATGGTGAGTTACTTTATAATCACTCTGTATATAAATATACCATATTTACCAAATTTGAATTATGGCACTTTGTGTCCTCCACATATTTTAACTGACTTTTCAACAACTTGATGAATCTTCATGAGCGGTCATAAATTTAAAAGTTTTGGTAAACTCGAATACACACTTTTAACCCACACGGTGATCTGCCACGACATATCCGTGATATGTTTGTTCACAATACAGACACAATAGCATCATCCACATGCAAAAGACGATTAAAAATAATAGAGGCATTCCTAATAATAAAAAGAAATCTTATACTTAATAATATCAATTATGAACACGGTAACAATGTCCTTACCATATTTGGAACATAATATACTCATGGCTCGAGATATATATATATATATATATATATACTTTAAATATATTTAGTGACAAGTAAAATAAAAGCCATCTTTGATAATGGTTAAAAGTATAACCGAAAGTGTTAAAACCTTTGGATAATTCTTATAAAATTTTAATTATGAAAAGAAAAAATAAAATCATTAAAAAGGCATGAAAAATTAGATAAAAAAACTTAAAGATAATACCTTGTCTGTCATTTTCACTGAAACCTGCATAAAAGTGAGATTTCTACCCAAATAAACTAAAATAATATATATATATATATATATATATATATATATATATATTTTTAAACGAGTTTAAAAAACTTTCGAATATTTTTCATTTTAAACAAATGAAAAATATTCAAAAGTTCTACAATATAATTGTATAAAACACTTTTTAATACAAATGTGTATTGGTCTAACCCTATTAGGACCAAAAACTAAGTATTAAACAATCAATATATATATATAAACTTTTCCTAACACCTTTTCTCGTAACAAACTGTTTTTATGGGGCAGGGTTGTTACAAACCCTCAAACCTGGAGGAAGGTGATTTTCTAAGCGTAGCTTAGACGTAAGACACGGTCGAAAGTAGGAGGTACCCAGTGAGGATCGAACTCAACTCACGACTCAGTTATAATGATTCTAGCGAAACGAACTTGCTAACCATTACACCACGCTGAGGTGCCTATATATATATATATATATATATATATATATATATATATATATATATTTCATTTTTAAACGAGTTTAAAAACTTTTGAATATTTTTCATTTTAAACAAATGAAAAATATTCAAAAGTTCTACAATAAAATTGTATAGAACACTTTTTAATACAAATGTGTACTGGTCTAACCCTATTAGGGCCAAAAACTAAGTATTAAACAATCAATCAATATATATATATATATATATATATATATTCTGTTTTCGCCCGCCGATTGAGCCCTATGGGGAAATGGTACACTTTAAAAACATAAGCCACTCAGGCATTTGCACATCGTTCATTCAGTAATGAATTTGAACACTCTTGATTACTGGCGTGTGTTTACATAGCCCAGAGGAAGAATCACGGACTGATGTCAATTTCGTCGGGTTTCAATTCTAGAAACAATCGAATGTCTAACCGTACTGATGAGCTGTGATACAACGAAACAGGACTGTCTGCGAATGACTATATATATATATATATATATATATATATAAACTTATTTATAAATAGAACTTTTTTTTGTGTGTGTGTGTGTGTGTGTGTGTCCGTTACCTATAGACTCCGAAACGGTTGAACTGATTTTCTTGGAAATTTGCACAGTTGTACTATAAGCATCTGCGAGTGTTCTTAGCTAGGTTTTGTGTCGAGGTACCCCCGATAAATATCGAAAATCGATAATAAAAAAAACCGGGTTATAGAAGGAATGGTCCGATTTTAATCAAATTTGATACACTCACAGACAAAGACATAAGAAACGACATTCAGAAGTTTCAAGCTTGCAGTTCTTACAATAGTGCAGAAAATCGATAACATATATATATATAAAAGCAAGATGTTTGTGTGTGTGTGTGTGTTTCTGTTTATCTGCCTGTATGACTGTATTTTTCAGCCCTTTTATTTTAGTTTTTGCTTCGGGTTTGGCTCTAAGTAGGTATAATTGTAGTTCTTAGTCTCAGCCATGATACCATTTGCTCAGAGGACTTATTTAACCTTCAAAATTCAGTTTACGACCAAAAAAACTTATTTGATATCGATACCAGGAAATCAAAATTTGACTTACATCCATTCATTTTTCTTTCAGTCTACGGTTTCGCTTTAACTGGAAACAACTATTGCTTTTTAGTCTTTCGTACCAACGTCCAAAGAGTCTAAACTCCAGGACCATGGATTTAGTTTTAAAGCTTTCATTACACCCGAGCAACGCCGGGCTAATATATATATATATATATATATATATATATATATATTAGGTGCGATTGGTAAATTGTCGCAATTATTTTATTATTTCAAATATTCTTTAGGCTGAGTATGAGCTCCAGGGCCATGGATTAGTTTTTAAGCTTTCATTACACCCGAGCAACGCCGGGCTATACTGCTAGTATATATATATATATATATATATATATATATATATATATATGTGTGTGTGTGTGTGTGACTTATCTTTAGCATTAATGGAAATAATTGAGGCCTCAAGGTTTTCAAAAGACAGTTGAATAATTAACGCAAATAAAACTCTTTGTTGAATTGTGACACTTTTTGTATCCCGTCGGCAGTTAACTCACCTTTCCACCTGTTTTCATCTAAACAATCCGATTCAGGTAAAGTCAAATTGGTTGTGGTTAAATCATGATTTACCTGTATTCCCATCTGCCTCCTGATTAATTAAAGAAAAAACGACTTTGAAGACAAATCATCGCAGCTTGTGGGGCAGACACACACAAATAAAAACAGCAGTTTTTTCCCCCTTTTAGCTGATGTGACGCGGCGTCTCAGCAGTGGGCAAAGCGTTTGCCTTTCTTTACTACTGAGATTTCTGCCAACCTCATTCATCATAGAGTTGGGAAATCTTTTAGAAATGCCGGTGACATTTACCATTGCCAAGATATATGGAGATCTACTTAGGCTTTTCCGTAGCAACATGACTGAATACACGGCGACCCGCTTATACAATCAAAGAAGGAACATCATTTCTCTAAAACGGAACCTCTTTCTACTCAAAATGGCGTCAGCATCTTCGTCACATTAACGCTTTTAATACCCGCACCCTAGGGGGCTTTTTTTTATTATTCCACACACTAAATTCGTTGAATTTTAGATCCGCTATCTATCTATCTATCTATCTATCTATCTATCTATCTATCTATCTATCTATCTATCCAGATCTGCCTACTAAACGGCCAGTATTTTATCGAAAGTATAATTTACAGAGCTATCATCCATGCTGATGGCGATGTTAAATTCTTTTGGCTAAACTAGAAACCAGTAGAAATTGCTTACGGCCATATCACTTTGAATACACCGGTTCTCGCTCGATCACTGAAGTTAATCAACGTTGAGCCTGGTCAGTACTTAGATGGGTGACCGCTTGGGAATACCGGGTGCTGTAAGCGTTTAGTGATGGATATGCGTTGTGGTGCAGTTAATATCGGGTCGGAAAGAGAAATCGGTGAATTCGAATTCCAGTTGTATACCCTGCATTCACTTAAGCACTGGTACCCTTGGGAATGGTATTAATACGTCCCTTCCCTCCAGTTATGGGTTAAATAACAAGGATAGGACTAAGGAATCCTGCTCTTAAAAACAAATCCCAATGAATCTTGATACTCAAAAGTATTACTAGACACAAAACTTATATAAAACAACAATAAATTGTTGAAAGAAAAAGGTATTAGCAGCAATAAACAAATAAAATTTGGTTGTAATAAATGACCCGCCGAGGTTGATATGCCATAAAAACAAAGCAACCAACCAACAGAAATACCTACTATTATTATCAAATGACTTTAAACAATATTAAATACAGTAAAAGCGCTGCTCTCTCAAAATATTTCTCGCAATTAAACAAACAAAAAACAATTATTACCTGGAATATCTTCGCGAAACCAAATTTTGTAACAAAAAAAAAAAAAAAAAAAGATTAATTTATACCTTTTAGAAAAAAGTGTTATCTTAAAATGCTTAAATAACCGAAAGAAGTGCATTGGGGATTGCATGCTAACATAGAAATAAATATCTGCACGAAAACGTTAATCCGGATTAATATTCATTCTTCTATTTACCCCTTTTTACATTATTATTATTATTATCATTTTTCATCATATTTCTATTTCTGCTATGGTTGCACTCCCTACCAAGTCTACGAGAAAACCTAAGGGAGATCGCGGTGTGTTGTTATGGCTCCATTTCATGTTTTTTCTATCTCCCCTACCATCCCTAGCGTTACATAGACAAAGTTCTCCTTAGTGTGTGGGTTGTACTTAACAAGACAATTTTTTTGGATATCTCTTAAGCTAGGGTTTCCAGCTATTCTTTCAATGTGTTGTTTTGTTCCATTTTTTATCATTCCAAGTGCACCTACTATCACTGGCACGATTCTTGTTTTCAATTTCCACATTTTTTCTATTTCAATTTCCAGGTCTTTATATTTTGACAGATTTTCGAATTTCTTGGTTGCTATGTTACAATCCGCTGGACAAGCCATATCAATTATTAAGCAATTTTTTTCATCTGGTTTTTAACAATAATGTCCGGCCTATTTGCTTCAGTTTTTCTGTCTGTGTAGATGGTGTAATCTCATATTTCTGTTCATACCAGTGTTTGTTTACATATTTTCCATAGTGCTTGCATCTTGTCAAATGTAAATATTGCCCTACTCTATCGTGACGATTTTTATATTCAGTTGGGGCAAGTACAGAACATCCTGAGTTTAGATGATCTAATGTTTCTTGGTGTTTATCACAGAACCTGCATTTTGGGTCTGCATTATTATGTATAATATTTGCCTGAAAGTTTCTAGTGAAAAGACTTTGGTCTTGCGCTGCAAGAATAAAGCCTTCGGTCTCAGACTTTAATCCAGATGCACGTAACCATCGATTATTATTATTATTATTATTATTTTAATTTCTTTTGTTCTCTTCTAAACAATCAACAAGTAATTTCCCTTGACTCATATACATAAAATGTATACCCTGTGCTCTAAAAATATTCTACTTATTAATTCAACTTTTAAGATTTTAAACTTTGCCGTTTACAGCTCGCTCATATTTCATCTGGAGCCTTCCAAATAAACCTGTTGAAGGACGGTTTGTCTTTGTGCTAATAATTTGTAGTAAACTAACCCCTTATGATGAAAGAACCAACACATGATTTTGTAACATATGGAAGTGGAAGTAGTTGACAGGTACATCGGGTCGTAGGTAAAGTTAAAAAAGGACAGGGGTGGTTGATAGATATATCCGGCTGTAGATGATGTCAACAAAGTGTTACAAAAAGAACAAGTAACAACCGACGTGAAAAATAATGGACCGCCGTGTGTTATTGACAGGTATATCCGGCCGTAGATATTCAACAAAATGACAACCCGAAAAAGCAAAAATGCATAATTGCTTCAAGACTATATAAAGTCTAGAATAGTCAGAAGGATGAAGAGACAGAGATTGGCTAACGACTCCCGGCGGCCCCTTCGTGTGCGTGAACTCTCTCCGACTGCTCTACTACTCCATAAAAGCGTCACCATCGAAGAATAAAAATATAAGATTATATTTTTACTTGGCAGCTCAGATACAGTCACTTTCTCACCGGCGCAATGTGGCTTCCCTGTGTCTCTTCTACAAATACTTTCATGGTTTCTGCTCCATGAACTTAGCTCACTGGCTCACAGAAAGTAAATGAAAAAGAGCGAAAAGAAAGAAAGACGTAAAAAAAATGAAAAACCAAAAAAAAGAAAGACGTCTATAATGGGGGGGAAGACTAAAAAAATAAGGTATGAATAAAAACAAAAGTAAGTCACTGAAAAAAGCGAAAAGAAACTGATATAGGAAGTTTTTTCCTGTCTGAAACAATCCAGCACATAAACAAATCTACCATCCGCCCGTGCATTGAATACTGCTGCCATATCTGGTCGGGTGCTCCTGCTATCCACCAAGGAGTCCTTGACAAAATCCAACGGGGAATCTGTAATGTGATCGATCTCGTCTTGGCAGCTCAGATACAGTCACTTTCTCACCGGCGCAATGTGGCTTCCCTGTGTCTCTTCTACAAACACTTTCACGGCTTCTGCTCCGATGAACTTAGCCCACTGGTGCCCCCTATGTATGAATTTACTCGAGCAACAAGATTAGCAACTAGGTCCCACCCTTTTACTGTGAAACCAATAAATTGTAAACGCAAATTCTACTCTCAGAGCTTCTTTTCTCGCACTTTCCGCTTGTGGAATTCCCTTCCATTTACTTGCTTTCCCGACAGCTATAATCTCCAAGAATTTAAATTTAAAGTCAATAGTCATCTCCTATCTCACTAACCTGCATCCTCTCTCTCATGCTCTTTCTCCGTCCACTCCAGTCTCATCAGTATTCTCATCCTTCTCTTACCCACTTCCTGACATCCTCTATAACCTGTCACTCTTTCTCATAACTTTCCTCCTATGTAACCCCCGCACAACAGTGGCTGTAAACTGCCTTGCTCGGGGCGATATGATTATAAAAAAAAATCAAATACGTCTTCTTCGTTCCTTGTCCAGATCCAGCAGCAGCAGGATATAACAACTAATGTCGAACTGCGATCTTTTTTTTCGCCTGAGGTGAATTCTTTGTTTTTCACTGCATATTCTGGTGTTTTGTTCTGGATTCTAAAAAAGAAAAAAAAACATTACATTTGATTGACCAGTAATGATTGTGTAAAACATCTCAGCATTATTTAAAAGTTCATAGGAATGTTAAACAAACATTGTTTCTGCTAATCAGTTTCCATCTCCCAGGAAATTCTTCTCATTTCCAAACCCTTCGTCAGAATCTGCTTTAATGTGCCGCCATTTATATCCAGCTTTTCACTTACCAGCCGCACATTTTTATCTTCGCTCTGAGCGCACCAAGGTTCTCACGCTGTCCACATATGCCTTTGTTCTATGTGATTTTGTTCGTCCACTTTTTGCCTAATCATCTTCTCAACCTCCTTTGAACCGAATTTGAAAAAAAAAAAAAAAGCAAAAGAAAATGCACTCCTCGGATTTGAAAAAAGAAATGCTCTAATCGGATTTTTAAAAAAAAATGTGCTTCCAGGATTTGAAAAAAAAAAAAAAATTAAAATTAATGGACGTATTTTTTATTCAACATTGGAAGCGCCTTTCTCTTCTTTTTAATAAAAATTCTCTAATATTCAAATATTCTTTACACATCTCCAGAAAAAGTGAGATCCGATTAATCCACTGTATACCTACTTTTGAAGCTTGTCACTGTACTGTTTAATAAATAAACAGGACGTCTTTTCAAATAGGAGCATCCACGAATAAATAAGGTTGGAGTAATCATATCTGTCGTCTACGGCTATATCGTGTTGAATACACCGGTTCCCGTCCGATCACCGAAGTGAAGCAACATCGAGTCTGGTCAGTACTTAAATGGGTGACCATTTGGGAATACCAGGTGCTGTAAACGTAAGGACCAAGAATGGTTCACCAGGTTTGGGGGTTGGGTGCAGGGCTAACAACGTTGTCCCGTAACAAAAACAGTTTGTTAGAGAAACAGCAACAAAAAATTGCTGCCTTATGCACCATTAGGGTGTGATGGATAAATGATGAATCATATCTGTCAGACTGATAAATAAAAATTCATCACGTGTGTGTGTGTGTGTGTGTGTAATAAAAGTAATTTCACCGCATGTAAGGCAGTAAAGCCACTAAGACACAAGAAGTTACTGAGTGTGAAAGACTAAAGAAAAAATATTATTAAGGAGCGAGAACAATAGAAGGGTGATCAGAAAGCCAGTAAACACTGATTGACACTGCATTTAAATGTTTGAAAATCAAAGTTAGCTGGAAGCGGGTTCTACAAACGAGAAGTTCGAGAAAATAAACTATTAGCATATAATTTACAGTTACATATAACAATTTCAGCTTTAACAGGCTGAGACCTTGCCGCCAGTCTAGTACTGCTTTTAAATTCATAAAGTCTAGGTGTCATAGTAAAGAATTCATCCGAACAATTATCATAAAATTATTTAAAGAAAAGACACAAGGAAGCTTTATTGTAGCGGTGAGAAATTCACTGAAGTCGAGACGTCAGGTCAGGGCCAATAATATAGATTCAGGAGAGAAAAATTGTTTAGACCGACAGAGGCAATCAGCTTTCATAACCTGAAACCTAACAACTGATTCAATATAATCCTTTCACGTCATGTCAACAGGGAATGTCTTCCCGTATACAAACAGATAAGAAAGAAATGTTTTATGAAATCTTTGGAGTTGAGCTCTTTCAGTTTAATGGACGTATTTCTGTCAAGAGGAGGCGATGATTTCTTGATAGATAATGAGACTATGGTTTGTTAAAATGGACAAATACTGAAGTGGTTTTCACTTACGTCTAACAAAATATAGAGGAACTGGAAAAGAACATCGGTGCGTTTGGCGCCCGGTAGGGGAGGCGCCGTTTCAGTTGGGCTTTTAGTCAACTTGAGTATGTTGAGATCGTGTCAACCTGCATTCTGAGGGGTCATTTTTTTATATGCCACAATCGAACGTTGCTAAGATATGTCATTGTACGTGACAATGTTTTATTATTATTATTATTATTATTATTATTATTATTATTATTATTATTTTAACAAGTGTGTCATTGCAAACGGGTAAAAAATATTTAAGAAAACAAATGATTTTCATTTATATACACTACCGGCCATAATGATTAGGCCACCCCAGTTTTTTTATTGATGAAACTGCAATATAGGTAATTATTAAATATTTATAAATTCATTTGATGCTGTATTAACAAAAGAACCATTCTATTTTCATTTACAATTATTCACTTGGCAATAAATACTAAAAAATAGTATGAAATGCGTCATTTTTTTAAACACTGGGGTGGCCTAATAATTATAGCCAATAGTGTATATATATATATATATATATATATATATATATATATATATAATATCTGCAGGATGCGATGGGTAAATTGTCGCTATTTGCATTGTGAAATTTTGCTAAGTAATAACAACAAAAGAACCATTCTATTTTCATTACAATTATTCACTTACTAAAAATAATATGAAATGCTTCATTTTTTTAAACACTGGGGTGGCCTAATAATTATGGCCAGTAGTGTATACTTAATTTTAATAATTAAAATTATTTAAAGAAAAATGATTTCAAAATCTAACTTAAGTTCGATACACAATAGATGATACTTTACTGGCTTAAGTGTTTTGGGGGTTACTCAGCTGAACTTTAATTCGATAAAAAGTAGTCTGTGATATTGGCATTTTAAGAACTGATTGACGAGGTGGTACCTATTTATAAGAACTCGAGTTTAGTGCAAAAATGCCATTTGATATGGCATCCAACTCATTCAGAAATAGCTAGCCTATTAGCTGCATAAAAACGTTTCTAAGATCAATGATTAAATAAAGTATCTTCTTTTTTTGTCTCTAATTATTTTTTCAATCATTTCACCCCAAACAAAGTGGTAATGTCACTAGGACGCAAGAGGTTCTTCTTCTTCTTCTTGTGCCGTGTCCCTTCAGGCCGTAGTCGATCATGTGTTATATATCCACAAATAACAAACACGGGTGTATATAAAAATATATGAACTTATATTTTTATTAACGAACGATGGACCGTGTAGCCTAGGAACAGAGAGTGAGGGAGCGCGCCTCTAAGGGTTGACGTGGGGTTCGACGGTGACGAATGGACGAATGACGAATGCGTACCCCCCAATAGCATGTATGCTATTGGGGGCAGCTGTGAACTGCTTCTCTACTGCCGACCAGACTCGTCTTCTCTTCTACTGTCGACTTCTGGAGACTGCCTTATCTGTGTTTTCGCAGTCTTTATATATCTTCCAAGTTTTGCCTCGATTCGCGACGCCTACGTAATTTCTCAGAGTCACTTCCGCATCTGTCGGAAATAGGGTCAAACAAACATCCGTTCCTTTCAATGACCGGAAACACCCACGCTTCCTCAGCCTTCTCGGGTTGGGCCAGATTATTATATTACACATGGACTTCCGCTTGACTCTGTTTCTTGTCACTCTCAACATTCTTACTCTTGCTATCTCTCCCAAACCCCGCTCTGCCATTCATCTGCTCAGGTCTATTAAGCAGGTCACGTGCTGCTTTCTTCTGTCTCTCTTTTTCTCTATCGGTTTTGTGAGTAGTAAATTCTCCAGGCCTTCCTTCCTCATTACATTTCCTAGAAAACTCATCTGTTTCTTCCTTTATATTAAGTATGTTTTCTCCTCGTTTCCATCCTCTGCAACACCTCGTCGTTAGTCACGTGCTCAGTCCATGGTATCCTCAGCGTCCTTCTGTAAAACCACATTTCTGCTGCCTCAAGCCTCTTCTTCATCCTTGAGGAGATCGTCCAACATCCACTGCCATGCCGAATAACAGATATCGCATAGCAATCCAACACAATTTTTTTTTTACTTGTTTTATTAGGTTGTCCCAAAAGTTCGTAAACACTTTCAAAAAATTGAAATTTTACTCGCTAAGTAATCTAAGGTTACCAGAAAACACTTGCAAAAAATTGAAAGTTTACTCGCAAAAACAACAAAAATTATTGCTCAAAATAAAGACCATCATTTTCCAAGACTTCTGCCATCGATTTGCAAGCTTTCGGATCTGGTCAAAGTACCATTCAGCTGGTATCGAATCAAAGAATACTTGACACGCTTCCTCGACTTCATCAAACGAGTCGAATCGGCGGCCCTTCAGAAAGTGTTGCAGAGAGCGAAAAAGGCCTTAATCTGATGGAGCACAGGACTGTAGACTGGATGTGGCAGAACCTCAACACCGTCCAGCTCTTCAAACTTGTCTTTGGTCTTCCTGGCGGTGTGTGGCTTGGCATTGTCCTGCTGCATCAAAGCGCGCTTTCGGTGGATCAGAGCTGGGTATTTTGCTTCAACTTTTCGTAGACCCGCTGACAGTAAAGTTTGGCACTGATGGCACGACTATTCGGAACCAACTCAAAATGCACGATTAATTCAAAGTTCCGTCAAACACACAACATGACTTTCTTGCCGGATCTATCTTGTTTTGGAACCGATGGTGTCTCTTGCCCTTTCTGAACCCATCGCTTGTCTCGATTGTGCTGGACCAGATAGACCCATTTCGCAATAACATTTTAGTTTCTCCGACCTGTAATTAGCATTTTGGTGTCTTCTTTTTGCTGATGACCATACATTCAATTTTTTTTCAAGTTTATGCTTAGTTCTTCCCTCTTTCTGTTGCTATATTCTGTTGAAGGGGCTACAATTTTTCCGTGTCGGCTATCAGCATTAAGTCATCTGATAACACCACATTTCTGCTGCCTCTCCTTCATCCTTCAGAAGATCGTGCAGCATTCACTACCATACAGAAGGACCGATATCACAGCAATCCAGCACTCTCTTCTTTGTTTCCAATGATATTTTCCCGTCTCACAGTACTCTGCTTAGCTTCTGAAATGCATCCTTGGCCCTACCAACGCGTCTTTGGATCTCAGTATCGCACTTTCCATCCACTATCAGCATGCTTCCAGGTATTTAAATTTCTTTACTTGTTTTATTTTAGTTTCTCCAACTCGTAGTTGGTATTTTGGGGTTCTCTTTTTGCTGATGAACATACATTCAGTTTTCGTGAAATTTATGCTTAGTCCTTTCTCTTGCTACCATCAGTAGGAGGTCATGCATTCTTCTTTCCGTGTCTGCTTTCAGCATTGTAGTTTCTCCGACCTGTAGTTGGCATTTTGGGGCCTTCTTTTTGATGAGGTTACAGTTAATAAAAGTGAAAGAGAAGACTGAGAATGGTGAGCGGGGTGGGGGGATTGAGGAAAGGGCAAAAAAAATTAACAGGTTCAAGAAAATGGTGATTTACGCTTATTACTTTATTAATGCTTAGTCTGGCACAAGGATATAAATGAAAGCACTCACTGAAGGAGATAATTTATAGCAATATGAAAATAAAGTGACCGCCATTATCTCTATCAAAGACAGGTTTTAATCCAAAATGATGATGTGCTTAATGTGAGACTGGAAAGAATATTCTACAATTAACTACTTCTGCAGAAGCAAACGAGTGATCCGAACAAGTACTGTTCCCAATAAGATTAGTCTAGAGTAGCAATCAGCGAAAAGCACTCGGAAAATAAAAAAAATGGATGTACAGGAATTGAACTGAGAAGTGTTTAAACAGATAACAGAAAATGTGGCACAGAAATCCAAAGACGTGTTGGCAGAGCGAAAGATGCTTTCCAATATTTTAAACAAAAGTTTAATAAAGAATAAAATTGTACAGGAGGATGATGAGAATTATGTAGATGAACATGTTAGCAAAGAGAAAGTTTTAAAGGAAATGAAAAAACAAAGAAAACATTTATTTAGACTCAGAAAGAGACAAATGAAGTTTCTATGAGATACAATGAGGAAAGAGGGTTTGGTGAATTTTATACTCACTGGAAATATTGAAGATAAAAAAAGCAAAGAGACATAGCGAGTATCTAATGAACTTGAATAAATGGATAGTAGTACAGGTTTGAAGTAGCAAAAAAAACAAGCATTACTAAGAATTACGAATATAGACAGCTGTGGAGAGCCGTGATCGCCTGATTTCTGGAAGCACACGGCAATTAAAATGAATGTCAAAGTCTAGAATTTCTGTCATAATACTGCTTCTTACATTCTTTCATATCAAATGTTATTTTACCAGAATACCGTTCACATGCTATCTGTAACAAAGCAAAAAATGTGTGGGATTCTAGTATGAGAGTTCAGTTTCTTTTGCCATAGCACAAATATCGCCATCTGATGTCATGAGACAATATAATAGGTATTTTTTTTTAATCATTTCACCCTGAGCAAGGCAGAAATGCCACTGATGAGCAGGGGGCTACAAAACTGTAAAAAGATTAATTAGAAAAGAGTGAGGAGTACAAACTAGTTAGAAAGGAGCAATAGAAAGCTGAGAATGCAGGTGCGATGACAGATACATAGGTGGAGATAAAGGGAAGGTTATACGGGGGTGGGGAGAGAGCTACAGTCCAGTGGTTAGTAGATGCTTCCACTCATTTTCGATATCTAAATTTTAAATAAAATTTTTAAAAGTAAAAATATTTTTTTAAAATTCTTCTTTTAGTTTTAATTGAAAGCTAAATGATTAAATTTACTATTTCCAGTAAGCAAAATACTTTGAATACTTTAACAGAAATTATACTGATTGGAATCTAAAATTTTGAATTTTTTTTTAATTTTTCAATTTTTCGACCATTTTCAAGTGATCGACACATTTGTAAATAAAATTTAATTCTCGGTTTTAAAAATTTTACAAAAATAAAATATACATCTGAGACACATTATTTTTGGAAAATTAGCAAATTTAATGTTAAATTAATCTAATTGACACAAATATTATTTCAAGCATGAAATTTAGAATAAAACTGTTTTTAAAGACAGAGTTGAAATTTTTTTACCTTTCCCACGTATTTGAAATGTGATGACAACTCGACAGATGCGAGATAAGTGTATGGTAATGACTCAGTTTTTTCCGGTGAAAAACACATTAATTTAGAAATTCTTGCAAAAATTAAATATTTGTCGGATTTTAATGAAACTTTCAGTACTTATTCACAAATGAATGAAATTATTTCTTAAATTACTATTTTTTAAAAATCTAGGTAAAAATATATTTTTTACGGCTGTTACTCTCCACTTCACGTAAATTCATGAAATTTTAAGAAATCAAATTTTGTTGGGAAAATTGGTTTTATTTGTTAAACGCAGGATTCATTGGGGAATGTAAATCAGGTATAATTTTTTAAAACCATTTAGTCCCTTTTACCGAAAATCTGCTCCAAAAAATAAAATAAAATATACAATAAAACTATGGCATTATTTAATTTAAGTAATAGTTTTATTCTAAATATCATGCTATAAATAAGTAATACTTGTGTAAATCCGATTAATTTAACATATTTTTTCAAAAATAATGTGTCACAGATGTATATTTTATTTTTGCAAGATTTTTATATCTGAGAATTAACTTTTGTTTAGAAAAGTGCCGATCGCTCAAAAATGTCCGAAAAATTGAAAAATCTTTTAAAAATATCAGAATTTTACATCTTAATCAATATAGTTTCTGCTTGAAATACACTAGAGTACTATTTTACGTGCTGGAAATAAATTTAATCATTTAACTTTCAATTGAAACTAAAATAAAAGTTCAAAGAAAACATTTTTCTTTTTAAAAATTCAATTTAAAAGTTACTTATGGAAAATGAGCAGAGGTACCTAATAAAAAGATATATTACGAACAGAAATTCAAAAGAAACTATCGCCCGGTTCACACTCCACCCACATCCCTTGTTCCCTGTTTAGGATGTGGTTTCCGGCTTTCGCTTTTCCAATCTTTTCGCTCCTTTTTTTTTTTCAATTGGAGTAGATAGACTAAACTATCGCCCGCTCCACACTCCATCTACGTCTATTGAGCAGGTGAAAAGGCTCATCCCTTGTTCCCTGTTTAGGATGTGGTTTCCGGCTTTCGCTTTTCCAATCTTTTCACTCCTTTTTCTTCTTCTTTTTTCCAATTGGAGTAGATAGACTAAACTATCGCCCGCTCCACACTCCATCCACGTCTATTGAACAGGTGAAGAGGCTCATCCTTGTGTCCTGTTTAGGATGTGGTTTCCGGCTTTCTCTTTTCCAATCTTTTCACTCTTACGAAGCTCCCTGCACATCAGTGGCATTACCGCCTTGCTCGAGGTGATATGATTAAAAAAAAAAGGTATGAGTAAGTAGAATTTTTACCAACATCAGTTGGTTAATATCAATTTTACTGTGAAAACATTGATTTGCATCATAAAACGTAGACGCCGGATAGAATGTGAAAGAGAACGTGGAAAAGAAAGAGATAGAAAAACGCACGTGCGTCTGTGTGTGTGTGTGTGTGTGTGTTTACAAGGCGCTATGCTTCGGTTTAACTTGCCTTTCCTGGAAAGTCTCTAATTACTGACCAAAATGGAAGGTGTTCCTTTCATTGTTTTGTTTATTCGTTTTTATTGACCTCCACCCCTTCACCACTATTGCTAATGTCGGATAATTCTTTAAAAAAAAACAAAAAAAACTACCTGGGTAGGGGAAATTTACAAGGCACTCATTTTCAATGTCCACGTGTCGCCGGGACACATGGCACAAAAAAGTTGGCAGCTGATTGAGTTAGCGACCCTGGGGAGACTGTCCGTCACCTAACCAGTCAAACCTTAATCATATATAAAGAAAGAAAGAAAGAAAGAAAGAAACGCCCGAGGTTTCAGTGAAAGTTGTTGATCGCTAGAAATTAAACCTTATAAATGATCCGCTGTCTGGTAATTGGTTTTTGAGACGGCGTTGAAGTGGCTTGACTTGTCTGAATATCTTAACATGCCTTTGACGTAGGGACTACAAACTTTGTTTATCTTTCGCATTCATGATCAGATAGCTCAGCCCATGCTCGCCACCCCCCTTTTTTTTCATAATAACAATAACAACAGCTCGGCAGAAGTTGTTGTTGCAGTCTGAGACGTTAGTTCTGAATTACAACAAAAGTAGGTGGAGGAAAGATGATTAGTGCGGCCATAGTCTAACAATACAGTGATCACACTAAAAACAGCCGAGAGATCGAGAGTCGGGAGAAGCTTATCACCTGTCTATGATATTTACTTATGGTTCTCTGTGGTTTTTTGTGAGAGGTTTCTCTTTTTTCATTGCTTCTACTCGGCTTTTATTTCTTCGATTCTATTGTAAATTATTTCAAACTTGTAATGCGTTTATTAATTAGTGCTGTTATTTTTTAATGTTGTTCTAACGACAGAATTAGTAGCATCGTTCGTGGGGTTGGGCGGAAGAAAAGGTCAAGGTTTTATGAGGATAGAATGGTTGGCAATAGAATTTAAAAAAATAATAAATAAATGGGAAAGGTGTTTTATGGTGATCATGAATAAAACGAAGAACGTAAAATGGGAACGAAAGATGCGCGCCAGTGGGGAGGAATGTAAAAGAAATGAAAAAAAAAAAGTGATAGGGAAAGAGAGAAAGATAAAACAAGCAGAAAGAAAGTGTGGAGAAAGGAGAAAAGATATTAAAAAAATATATTTAAAAGAAAACAAGACATAAAGGGTGGGTATAAAGAAAGAAAGAAAGAAAGAAAGAAAGAAAGAAAGGAGAAAAGATTTTTTAAAAATATTTAAAAGAAAACAAGACATAAAGGGTGGGTATGTAGAAAGAAAGAAAGAAAAATATTATGAATTTAAAAAAGAATGAAACAGAAAGAAATACAAGAGAAGGAGCTAAAAAGAAAACAAAATATTGTAAAAAAAAAAAGAATAAAAGAACAAGAAGAAAGACAGAAATAAAAAAAAGAGAAAATAAAAAATGCGAATAATTACGATAAATTAAAAAAGAAAAAGAGAGGAAAATGAAGTGGAATTAAAAAAAGAAAGATCGAAAGAAAAAAAGAAAGAGAAAAAGAAAAAGAGAAATGAAAAATAAGTTAAAGAAAGAAAGAAAGAACGGAAAAAAGAATGAAAAGAAGAAAGAAAGTGAAATGAAAAAATGAATTTGAAATAGAAAGAAAAATAGAAATAAAGAAAGAAAAGTAAAAATAGAATCGAGTTAGTAAAAAGAAAGAAAGAAAGAAATTCCCAAGCACAGAGAAAGGAATAGCATAAAATCAACATAAAAGGATAGGCGAAAAGAAAGAAAGACAGGAATTAAGAGAAAGACAGAAAAATAGAAAGAAGAAAAAGAAAGAAATCAAAACAAGTAGAAATAAAAACCTATTAATTATGGTACCTCTCCTTTTCGGCATAAATTTTCGATACCTAATTTTAAAATGAAAAAACCTTCTTGAAGATTTCATTTTAGATTTAATTAAAAACTTAATGATTAAATTTATTATTTCCATTAAGTAAGAAATTCTGGTGTATTTCAGATAGAAATTATATAGAGTCGAAAGTCAAACAATAATCTAACGAATGTATTAGTGATTGACAGAAATAAATTCGACCACAATTTCGATTTAAAAAATGCCACACTAATTATAAGAGTAAGCGATTTATTCAAAATAAAATAAAATGAATATGTAGAAAGAAGGAGGAATGAAAGTAGGAGGAATTCAAAAAAAGCAAGAAAGAAAGAAAGAGAGAGAGAGAGAGAGAGAGAGAGAGTTGAAAGAAAAAAGAAACGTCCCAAAATCGTATAAGTCAATCAGTTAAGTGCCATACGTGATACACGCTTGGGCGATCATGTCTCGAAAGAAACATGACTAACTGGGCAGAATATTATCCCGCAGTAGTTTGCCATTGCTTTCTGCGGTAGACTGGTTGCCAGCCAAGGCTATAGAACCCAATCTGTCCTGTTATTTAACCTATAACTGGAGGGAGGTGACGGATTAATACCTTTCCCAGAGGCATTTGCGCGTAAGTGAATGCAAATTCAACTGGAATTCGAACTTGGCTCCCTGATTTCCTCTTCCGAGCTGATATCCACTGCACCACAACGCACATCCCCCGAAGGAAAGATTGCGCTCTCTCTCTCTCTCTCTCTCTCTCTATATATATATATATATATATATTAGTCATCCACATACAAGCCTGTTTCGCTGTATCACAGCTCATCAGTGTGGCTAGACGCATCCACTCGCCTCTGGCCGGTATCGAAACTCGACCGATTTGGTGTCAGTCGGAGTCTCTACTTCCTAAGCCAAGGAAGAACTCAATTCATTTCTGAAGAGTCACGCATATAGCTGAAGTGGAAACTGTTTTTAAAATTTTCTTCTCCAGAGAGCTCAATCGTAATATCCGTGGACAGATCTGTTTCGCTGCATCACAGCTCATCAGTACGGTTAGACATCCGATTGCTATTTTTCCCAGGATTGAAACCCAACCGAATTGGTGCCAGTCGGCGATTCTACAAGGAAACATTAAACGAGTTACTAAAAAAAAAAATAGAAAATATATTGTCCCTTGTAACAGTGAAAGAGGGAGAGAATGTTGTCATGAGGAATCAGATTGCATATGTTGTGACAGAGGCTGATGAAAGACATTTCACAAATAAAAATTCGGTCTTTGATAATTTTCACCTCGCCTACATCCAGAATAGCCTCCCTTGATACGAGCTTTTCTGACAGTGAAGACGATAAAAGTTATCAGCTTTGTGCTTCGATTTAATTTCTTCCTGAACTTTCGTCACTAACCGGACTTATAAAATTTGGTGCCAGTCCGAGAAGACATTTGATGTTTGGCAAGTGAGAAAAAGCGCGGGATGTCGCATTTCGTTTCTTTCCCGCCAATTCCACCTTTTAATCCATTTAGCTTTACACCTTCGAAAACATCTGGACGATATTTCAGTCAAATTAAACGTCGAGCACAGGATGGAGGAAAATATCGTTTGTTTTCATCTAGAGCTAATCAAAGAGGCGAATTAATTAACCCCAAATTCTTCCTCTCTGTTGTGTTCGTTCTTTTACTTCTCTCTTATTATTAACTACCGACAGAAAAATGATAGTTCCAAACTCCCGCTGTTAAAAATAACACTTTTAAAGGGTGTCGTTTGATTAGAACTCAGTTGAAATAAAATTTTATGTATTCATGACAAACATGGAGATTTAGAAACAAACAAACAAGCCAAAAACTGTTATTCAAAAGATCAAGAAATGGAAAAGAAATTAATAAAAATGGTTAAAGAGAAATTCTAAATTGTTTTGGAAATCTTAATTTTGAATTTAAAAAAAATAGCTTGGAGGAACAGATATGTGGTTCTATAGAAGTTTGCTGAGTATATCATTGATCGAACTTGTGAGAAACGACGCAGTTTTATAGAAAATAGAAAGAAAAGGACACGTATATTTGTATCGAGCAACCTTCGTCAATCTCACTTATTCGGTCAGATCTTTTAGTCCTAATGTATATGAGCGAGCCTGATTTTATATCCGGTACGATGTTTCTTTTTACCCAAGAAGGAGTTCTGTTGACCTGACAACTAGGCGGACGAGACACATACACTAGAAGTATCGTATCTGAAACTTTCCTAGGTTATTATCCCTCATTAAGGGTGATAAAGATGAACGTTTTGGGGGTTTTGAGTTGAATCCATTGTATTCACTTACGCGCAAATACCCTTGGGAAAGGTATTAATCCGTCTCTTCCTTCCAGTTATGGGTTAAATAGCATGACAGATTGGGTTTTATAGCCTTGGTCGGCAACCAGTCTACCGCAGAAAGCAATGGCAACCTATTGCGGGATAATCTTCTGCCCAGTCAGTCATGTCTCTTTCGAGACATGATCGCCCAAGCGTGTATCACGTATGACACTGAACTGACTGACTGAATATAATAGTTGGAACAATGACTAAGGCTTATATTGGTCATAAAGTGGGGGATCAGTTTATTACTTAATAACAATAGGAAACCGATCCCCCACTAATTACTACATAATAATATGATAGATTTCTTTTCCCTTTACCTATGAGTTTAAATAGCAGGACAGATTGGGTTCTATAGCCTTGGTCGGCAACCAGTCTACCGCAGAAAGCAATGGCAACCTACTGAGGGATAATCTTCTGCCCAGTCAGTCATGTCTCTTTCGAGACATGATCGCCCAAGCGTGTATCACGTATGGCACTTAACTGACTGATTGCCTGATAGTCAGGGATCTGAACAATTCGAGTAACTTCAGCAGGTGCATAATATTAGGTCTACTGTACTGCCATTTTGAGAATGTTTTCTGGACCATGGAGTCTCTAATTATTGACCAAAATCGAAAATTGAAAAGTTAAATTTCAAATCATCCAGCCTTCGTATTTTAAAAATAATTTTTATTTATTTGTGTATGGTAATTTCTGTGTGTACGTTAAAAGGTTAAAAAAAATTGTACAATTATGTCACTTGTGATTGCCATACATTTATCATATCTCTCTTCTGGCGGACTGTCAACATATTTCAAATACGGCGGAGTGGTCAAAAATTTTAACTAAGCGATTAAGTAATAGTTTTATTCTAAATGTCATGCTATAAATAAGTAATACTTGTGTAAATCCGATTAATTTAACATTAAATTTTCCAATTTTCCAAAAATTAATGTGTCACAGGTGTATATTTTATTTTTACAAGATTTTTATATCTGAGAATTAACTTTTGTTTAGAAAAGTGCCGATCGCTCAAAAATGTCCGAAAAACTGAAAAATCTTTTAAAAATCTCAGAATTGTCGATGCCATGTGATTGGATACTGTTACGGCAGTATCTCCAGGTCTGTCAGCCGAGTGTATTTATACGCGCACTCCAATGGATGTCAGTTTTATCTCCTACGAGTCATTCACCAAGCAAACCAAAACAAAAATGAAAGCAAATTAAAATTGATCAAAACTAGCAAACCCAACAGTTGTATAACAGAGCGAAATATCTGAAATTATTTATAAATGGAACTTTGTCTGTGTGCGTGTGTATGAATGTGTGTGTGTGCCCGTTACCTATAGACTCCGAAACGGCTGAACCGATTTTCTTGAAAAAATTACACAGTTGTACTATAAGCGTCTGCGAGTGTTCTTATCTAGGTTTTGTGTCGAAGTACCCCCGATAAATATCGAAAATCGATTATCGAAAAAATCGGTTTATAGAAGGAGTGGTCCGATTTTAATCAAATTTGAAAGACTCATAGACAAAGACATAAGAAACGATATTAAGAAGTTTCAAGGTTGCAGTTCTTACAATAACGCAGAAAATCGATAATATATATATATATAAGGCAAGATGTTTGTGTGTGTGCCTGTTTATCTGTCTGTATGTCCTTTATACAAATCCACAATTTTTATCCGATTCTCACTAAACTTCACACAATTCTTTAGGCTGAGTCTGAGCTCCAGGACCATGGATTAGTTTTAAAGCTTTCATTACACCCGAACGACGCCGAGCTATACTGCTAGTACTGTATAACCTAAAAACCAAAATGACCAACGTATATCCCCTTCGTTAACCGCATCTTCAACGAACAATATTGTCTAACTTGTACCAAGGATGAAAATAAGTTGCAACCAAAACGACATATATGTTGGATACACTTCGATGAAACGACAATTATTAATTCGACGACAGGGTCCCAAATCTTGTTATCTTCTCTCTTATAAATTTGCTTGTCAAAGTACGGCACAAAGACTTGATAGAGATGCTCGACAACTTCGACATTTTCGGAAAAGACGTTAGGATAATCAAGAATCTATAATGGCAGCAAACCGCTTGCGTAAGAATAGGAAGTGAATTCAGCAGGTATACAAAAATATAAAGGGGCGTAAGACAAGGAGGTGTTTTCTCACCGGATCTATTCAACTTATACAGCGAAAAAGGTTCTGAGAAAAATAAAACGCTTGCCAGAATTCGTCATTGGTGGCCACAATCTCAACAATATAAGATACGCGGATGACACAGTGCTGATAGCAAACACGTAAAGGAGAATTTAAATATCTGGGAAGCATGTTGACAGAGGATGGAATGTGCGATGTTGAGATCCAAAGACGCATTGGCATGGCCAAGGACGTATTTGAAAAGCTAACCAGAGTACTGTGAGACGGGAAAATCTCATTGGAAACAAAGAGAATGATGGATTGCTATGTAATATCTGTACTTCTGTATGGTAGTGAATATTGGACGATCTCCTCAAGGATGAAGCAGAGGCTTAGAGGCAGCGGAAATATGATTTTACAGGAGGATGCTGGGGATATCATGGATTGAGCACGTGATTAACGACGAAGTGTTGGAGCGGATGGAAACGAGGAGAAAACTTATACTTAATATAAGGAAGAGAGATGAGGTTTCTAGGACCTGTAATGAGGAAAGAAGGCTTGGAAAATTTAATACTCACAAGACGAATAGAGGTAAAGAGGGGGAAAAGCAGCGCAGGACCTACTTGATAGGACTGAGCAAATGGATGACAGAGTGGGGTTTGGGAGAGATATCAAGAGGAAGAATGTTTAGAGCGACAAGAGACAGAGCCAATTGGGAAGTCCAAGATCGCCTACGTCCTGAATGAACACGTTACATGAATGATATTCTCACTTAATAAAATGACGACCGTAACACATCTATATAGACAAATGTAGACAACATATATTTTATTCGCTCTTCAGGTGACATAGCGTAGAATAGGAGGTAGTGTTAGCGGTGTCAGCACACACATCGAGGGAGCCAGAGGCCGCGCTCGTCCGCGGTTTTCCCTGTATCTTTCTCGGATCAAGTTCAGACAAATTTCTGTCTCTTATATACGCGGCTACGTCATATTTTGATACATTGTTTTACATAATTTCAAGGATAATATTATCTTGTAAACGCTTTGGATATGTCATTTTTATTCCATTGACGTGTTCTTGCAATCTTTTAACATCCGAAGTGGCCTAATATTTTATGCCAAGTCCTTAAGTCGTGGGTGACTTTTTCAAAGATTTAGTAATTTTTAAATAATACAAACGTCAATTTTGTTGTATATTAAATTCAGTTCCATCTGGGTATATTAACTTTTGAATTGTCTCGGTGAAAATTAACTTTAACACCAATTTTAACGGCAGACTGAACCGAGAAAATATTTTGTTTAAATTTAGGGATATAAATGAAGCGATGGTGACCTCTGCGAACAACATAGCCCCAAAGGAAATCTTATCTTCACAGGGAGATAAGGAACAAATGCAGACAAGCTAAAGAGGAATGGATCAACAACAAATGCGCAGGACCAATAAAACAGAGATGCATAAAGAGATAAGAGAACTGACAGGACAAAAAAACCTGCTCCTCAACAGGATGCATAAAATCCAAGGATGGAACAATCATATTGGAGAAAGAGGAAATACTCCAGCGATGGGAAAAGTATATAAAGGATCTTTTTTGCGACAGGAGAGAACAACCGAGAATACACAAGGAGATGGATGGACCGAAAATACTAAAATCCGAAGTGGAAGCTGCAATGGCCAAAATGAACAGAAACAAAGCAGCTGGTCCAGACGGCATGGTGATAGAGCTGCTGATAGCCTTAGAAGAATATCAGAATTTCTAACATAATAAACGAAATTTATAGCAGTGGAATAATACCAGACGACCTATAAGTCGATATTTATAGCACTGCCGAAGAAACCAGGTGCAAACGAGTGTGAACTACACAGAACTATCAGCTTAATGAGTCACATCACAAAACTGATTGTCAGAGTCCTGATGAATAGAGCGAGAAGGAGAATTAGGCCAGAGATAGGACAGGAACAGTGCGGGTTCGTCAAAGACACTAGAACAAGGAACGCCATATTCATGATTAGGATGCTCTCCGAAAGGGCAATACAGATGAAGAAAGACTTATACCTATGTTTCATTGACTATGCGAAGGCATTCGACAAGATACGACACAAGGAATTGATGGAGATGCTCGGCAGCCTAGACATTTTCGGGAAAGACCTAAGAGTAATCAAGAATCTCTACTGGCAGCAAACGACCTGCATACGGACAGGTAACGATCTCAGTAGATTTACAAAGAAAGAGGCGTAAGACAAGGATGCGTCTTTTCACCGGATTTGTTCAACCTGTACAGCGAGAATATTTTGAGGACCCTAGACGACACGCCAGGATTTGTTATTGGAGGCCACAACTTGAACAACATAAGGTATCCAGATGATACAGTGCTGATTGCAGACACGTAAAGGCAACAACAAGACCTCCTACAAAAGGTAGTGGTGGAAGAGTGACAAAAAAGGACTACAAATAAACTTTAAGAAAACTGAATGCATGGTCATCAGCAAAAGGTGCAACCCAAAATGCCAAATACAGGTGGGTGATACCAGAATCAAGCAAGTGCAAAACTTTAAATACCTAGGAAGTGTTCTAACAGGAGATGGAAAGTGCGACACAGAGATCAGAAGGCGAGCAGAAGCTGAGCAAAGTACTAACACACAGGAAAATTTCACTAGAAACAAAGAAAAGAGTGCTGGATTGCTATGTGATGTCAGTTCTTCAATACGGCAGTGAATGCTGGACAATATCATCTAAAATGAGGACAAAACTGGAAGCAGCGGAAATGTGGTTCTACAGAAGGACGCTGCGGATATCGTGGACTGAGCGTGCAAGCAACGATGAGGTGTTGGAAAGAATGACAGCCAAAAGGAAATTAATACAGAGCATCAGGAAGAGACAACTGAAGTTCCTGGGACACGCAATGAGGAAGGAGAGCCTGAAGAACCTGATACTGACTGGCCAGATAGAGGGAAAGAGAGACAGAGGAAGGCAGCGGATAACATATTTGCAGGGTCTGGTCGGGTGGATGACGGAACGGGGGTTGGCTGGAGTAACAAGAACAAACATAAAGGGCCACAAGAGATAGGGAGACGTGGAGAGCCATGATCGCCTATGTCCTGAAAGGACAGAGCACAGAGAAGAAGAAGAAGAAAGCCCTTTTTAATAATCATTTACAAATATTTTCTTTAGTATCGCGCAAATAAATACGGGTATCGCCTCTCTTTAAAATTAAATTATTAGCTCTGGTACCATCAGCCAGGATGTGCGTTGCGGTACAGTGGATATCGGCTCGGAACGAGAAACCGGGGAGCCGAGTTCGAATTCCAATTGAATCCATTGCATTCACTTACGCGTAAATACCCTTGGGAAAGGTATTAATCCGTCTCTTCCTTCCAGTTATGGGTTAAATAACAGGACAGAGGGGTTCTATAGCCTTTGTCGGCAACCAGTCTACCGCAGAAAGCAATGGCAACCTACTGCGGGATAATCTTCTGCCCAGTCAGTCATGTCTCTTTCGAGACATGATCGCCCAAGCGTGTATCATGTATGGCACTTAACTGACTGACCATCAGCCAACCCAATAAAGTGAGAATCTGTCTCGAAGTTGGAGTCAAAATTTATAAATTTTATAATTTACTCGGCTCCCTAATTTCTCGTTCCGAACCGATATCCACTGGACAACAACGCACATCCTGTTCATAACTACGTAACGCAATTTTAAACTCAGTGAAAGTTAATTTTTTTAACATTTTGAGTTATGACTGTCGTAAATGGTTTAAATGTTGCTGTTAATCCCTTTAAAACCATGTCTATTAGAGATAGTCTCACCTGCCATTTTTAAGACATTTGTGACATTCGCAGCTCGTATAATACCTCTTCTTAAAGAAGTTAATTCAGTATGAACAGGTGAAGAAGCTATTTCTTGTTTCCTGTTTAGGATGTGGTTTTCTGTTTTCTCTTTTCCAATCTTCTCACTTTCTTTTTTTATTTTCAATTTGAGTAGATAGACTAAACTATTGCCCGGTTCACACTCCACCCACGTCTATTGAACAGGTGAAGAGGCTCATCCCTTGTTTCCTGTTTAGGATGCGGTTTCCGGTTTTCTGTTTTCTAATATCCTCACTCTTATGTAGCCCCCTGCACATCAGTGGCGTTACCGCCTTGCTTGGGGTGATATGATTAATATATATATATTATGATTTTGGGTTTACCTTTTGACAAGTAACGTTCACGCAATATTCTTAAAGCTTGGCGGCCGTCATCGTCCCTGGCTTCGCTCATTAAAGACAAACTCCTGTCATCCATGCATTGTATTAATTCGGCGAACACAGTCGCATTTCTTTCCATGAAATCATCATCTTTTTTCTGATTCTCTTGGCAAAGAATGATGTCCTGAAGTTTTCATATTCTAACGTAGCCTAGGAATTTCACTTCCCACAATTCGTATTTTGACTATTATCACAATTTATACCAAACGGATAAAAAAAACGAAACCACTGATACCATAAACCTATCAAATATTCTCTAGTTCAAACTACCACCATAATAATTGCATTTACTATTATTATCATCACACCGCCATTACTAATCGCAACAACCGTTTCACAATAACTATTTACTACCACAACTGTTATTATCATCAAATATTTACTATCACAGTATTAGTCCGCAATCATCATTAACGTAAATTACACGTCTCTGCCGTAGTAAAATTAATACACCACACATAAACACTAACAAGCATTACAAATTAGAATTTCTACCATTTAAATATACGCAACCACAAAAAATAAAAAAACAAGCGAATAACCAATTATAAAATAAAAAATAACAATACAGCCTTAAATAAAATAATAGCAATTCTTACCTATCATAGTTTCACACAGAACCCATCATACGTACATATGTACGTACGAGAAATCGACAACTGTCCGCGCGTTGACATCGCTACACTATTCGAATACATCAACCGAATGCGTATGTATGTGCGCAACGGCACACATACATATATATGCCGAGCCCCGCACGATTCGCATATATATGTTTATGCAATCCTCAGTGAGCGAACGCGTGTCTGTGTGTGTGGCGCGTTAATGGGTGTACAAATGTATATATATATCTGCGTCTGTCATGACGACATATTTCCCCCGCTTCCACAAAAATACACCAATATACGCAACCCTACATATAACCAATTTTTTAAAAAATTAATCAGTTTGTCTGACGATCGCAAAAGCGTGAAACCCAGGGTTACAAACTCACACCTATGTGAATATGTCTGCTCTATCACTAATATTGAACACTTTTAAATAAGTACCACGCATATATAATATGTAAACAATATAATATATAACAAATTGCATATATATATATATATATATATATATATATATATATATATTGATATTTATAATTATATCCATACACTTTTCACACACACACACACATATATATATATAACGGTCTTTATTATGATAAAGAAGCTAATTTCGTATTTTATACAGAAACATTAGAAGTATATAGAGTTAAATTAGATTTTAGAAGATTTAAAATATATAATTATTATCCCCTAAAGTTTGTGTCTGTATTTCGGATACCTCCGCCATCTAAAACGGTTTTTACAATTTTTTAAAAAAAGTTTTAAAAATTAAAGAAAAATGAAACTTATGCAGATATCAATGATGTAAGCTGTTTCAAACTTGACATTTGTAAATAAAAACTTCGTTCAATTACTCAGTAAAAACTTAGGCATCGATTTTACACCGTATCGATATTATGAATCGATAAGAAATCGATATTTTTCGATTAAGAAAAATGTCTTGGCTTCAAGTGGGAGGGAATAATTAAAGCTAATCTACAACAACTACTTTCTGAAAAAATGTCCCCAATTTTTACGAGTGGACCAATATTTTTAAGTCGTGTTATTTTCTTCTTCTCTTTCTTTCACTCTGTTTTTTTCTTAAAGACGGCTTAAATAAAAGAGAGTGTTTTTTCACAGTGCGGAAGCAAGCCTAAGTCAATTAAACAAGCAATAAGCGACATATTTTTTTTGACATTTTGCCACTGGGCCAAAAAGTTGGGCAGCTGGTGTGATGTTCAGTCACAATAAATTGTTAGGGTCGATGGCACAAGATCTGAAGGCGAGAGGGATATGGAGAGAGAGAAGTTCGTTGGAAACTGGAAAAATAAAAACAAATAAAATGTATTTAATGTGCAGAATGACAGAAAAGTGACAAAAAGACAATTGGGAAAAAACAAAAATACTCGATGAAGGCATTGACATATGCATAATTTCTCAGTTCCTACACACACATATAGCTGGGAGTGTTCTAATTCATTACTGGATGAACGATGCGTAGATGCTAGAGTGGCTACTGTTTTTCAAAGTTTACCATTCTTCCAGAGTGCTCAATCAGGGTGTGAGAGCGTAAATAGTCATCCGCATATATATATATATATATTAATCACATCACCCCAAGCAAGGCGGTAAGGCCACTGGTGTGCAGGGGGCGACGTATGAGTGAATAGATTGGAAAAGAGAAAGCTGGAAACCACGACCTAAACAGGGAACAAGGGATGAGCTATATATATATATATATAGATGAATGAAAGGCTAAACTCCTGTTTTATGGAGAACTCGCTCTTGGTAAGCTCCTTAGACACAAACGCAAGGAACTTTTCCATGACTGATTGATTGATTCGTTTTTATATGTTATCAACCATTCGCAGGTTATTTAAATGTTTTTAGATTGTATTTATTTTTGTTTATCTTTTTAGATAATAACGTTTTAATGATAGAAGTCTTACTAATTAACCCGTAGCTGGAGGAGAAGAGAAGAATTCATTCTTTTCCTAAGGCTTTTTGCGCATGAATTTATATAACGATACCAACGGGAATTTGTAAATTCTTGCAAAAATCAGATAATTGTTGGATTTTAATGAAACATTCAGAACTTATTCCCAAATGAATTGGATTTTTTTTTCTAATATTTGTAAAAATTCACTTCTTCTTGATCGTTTCGTCCCCTTTACAGGGTTACATTAACTGCTGAATGACTTTCGGCGTAGGAAACAAATTTCGGCCTATTTACTTCCTGTACTGAAATTACTACGCGACTGTAAAGGGGACGAAACGATCAAGAAGAAGTTAATTTTTTTTCTGGTCATTCAGATCAATAAAAGTAGGTTTCTTCAATAAATAATTGTTGATTTCAGTTCAACATATACATTTGCACGGAAATAATGCTATTTTAGAAATATTTGAAGCGATAAAAGCCTTCGGGCCCTAAAACAAAAAATTAACAATTTAAATCATAGAAATTTTATAAATTACTTTTATGGATATAACATACTAGCAGTATAGCCCGGCGTTGCTCAGGTGTAATGAAAGCTTTAAAACTAATCCATGGTCCTGGAGCACAGACTCTTTGGACGCTGGCACGAAACACTAAAAAGCAATTGTTGTTTCCAGTTAAAGCGAAACCGTAGACTGCAAAAAAATGAATGGATGTAAGTCAAATTTTGATTTCTTCGTATCGATATCAAATAAGTTTTTTCGTTGTAAACTGAATTTTGAAGGCTAAATAAGTCCTCTGAGTAAATGGTATCATGGCTGAGACTAAGAACTACAATTATACCTACTTAGAGTCAAACCCGAAGCAAAAACTAAAATAAAAGGGCTGGAAAAAATACAGATATACAGGCAGATAAACAGACACACACAAACATCTTTCCTTATATATATATATATATATGTATATATATATATATATATATATATTATCGATTTTCTGCACTGTTGTAAGAACTGCAACCTTGAAACTTCTAAATATCGTTTCTTATGTCTTTGTCTATGAGTGTATCAAATTTGATTAAAATCGGATCACTCCTTCTATAACCCGATTTTTTCGATTATCGATTTTTCGATATTTATCGGGGGTACCTCAACACAAAACCTAGCTAAGAACACTTGCAGATGCTTATAGTACAACTGTGTAAATTTTCAAGAAAATTGGTTTAGCCGTTTCGGAGTCTATAGGTAAAGGACACACACACACACAGACAAAGTTCCATTTATAAATAAGTTTAGATTATGGACACTGTTGTATAAAGAAATTCTCCATTTGACTATCATCTGTTACCTCCCTTCTTCCAAAAAACTTCTCTGGGAACCAATATGGCCGCGTGGATGGCTTTTTGGGATACGCAGGATGAAAGCTTCTTCACGAATTAGACTCAAGCTCTGCCCTACCGATGGAAGAAGTGTGTGGACCACAAGGTGGACTATGTTGAAAAATAAACCTTACCTGGTCACATTCCTTGAGAGTACTTTGGCCAGCCTATGAATTTTTCAACCGATCCTAAAATTAAAATAAAAATGATTAATATTTGCGTATTCCCAAAATAAATGCTTCTAATCTCAGATACAAATCCCATCTTTACTTATTTCCTAACCTCATAAATGCATGCAGACCCAGTCTTTAGTGTAAATGATTACATAGTAGTAGGCCTCCGTCGGTCAGGGATGACCATAGATAGCGTCCTAGTTGTTTGCTTGGCTGGAGCCTCAGTGTCTGTGACTGTAGAAACCGATGCGGGAGTGATAGTCTTTGTTGCAGAGGCTGCATTTTTTTTTTCTGGACTGTCGGAGCTGTCATTTTGCTTCCTGCGAACCCTCCTCTCCATGGCGACTTGTGTCAGTTGCTCTTCCCTTGATTTGAGTTGTTGGGCCAGGGTTTCTCTTCATTTGGTCCGGTTGACTGCTACGCTCGCCCATGACTTCGCGTTGATGTCCACAGCTTTCACATCGAGTTTTATGATGTCACGATACCGCAGTTGTGGCCGCCTAGTGGGTCTTCTTCCAGAGGCCAGCTCTCCATACAGGAGGTCTTTTGGAATGCGACCGTCTGGCATGCGGTGAACATAGCCTAGCGGAGTCTGCGCTGTTTAAGGAGTGTGAACATGGTAGACAGACCGACCGACTCGATACAGGACCTCTATTACATGATTACATACACAGATATAAACAACCAATATTTATCTATTATCGAACTAATAAATGTGTCTGGGCTAATATATAAACGGCTGAAGTAACTGTTATCCACCTGCTCAGGCCCTTTAAATATGTTATCCGCTGCTTTCCCTCTATCTGGCCTGTTAGTATCAGGTTCTCCAAGCCCTCCTTCCTTATTGCATGTCCCATGAACTTTAGCTGTCTCTTCATGATGCTCAGTATTAATTTCCTTTTCGTTTCCATCCATTCTGAAACCACGTCATTGCTCACATGCTCGGTCCATGATATCCGCAACATCCTTCTGTAGAACCACATTTCAGCTGCTTCAATTTTCTCCGCACCTACCCGCAAAAAAAAAAAGAATCGTCATCGAAGTGTAGAAAAATGTCTCATCGAAATATTGTCTTTGTTTACTGCAAGTGAAGGAAATGGCTGACCAGTCAACAACATGGCGTCCGTCAAGAAGGACTCCAAATGTGACAACTGATGGGCATTAGCGCTTGTAGCCGGTATCGAATTAAGACATGTCATGTAGAAGGTGTAGATCCAGGGACTCGGTCAGCTGGACGTTCTCGAGAAATTAAGGGAAATGTTATTTAATTTGTGAATTTTCTAAACGAGCTTTTTAAATCATATAGGAATAACAGTGCTGTAAAGAACCTATTTAATACGAATAACCGGATTCTAACTCGGTTATCCGTGTTAAATAAGATTTTCACGGATGGTGGATTCTTCGAATAATTACGAACAATAGCGAAAATCATTCGTCGAACACAAACGATTTTCAATAATTTAAATGCAATATAAATCATCTTTTGCTTTGTTAATTCTTGTCTCTTTATCATTCTCTCAACTTAATGTTTTCATTTGTTCATATTCTCCTACACTCTTGCGCTTTGGTTTTATTGCTTTGCATGCAGTGAAATGATTAATAAAGTATAAAGAATCTGCAATGTTATTAGCCCTGTCCTGGCAGCTCGGTTTTCCCATCGCTGTAATATAGCATCCCTGTCCTCTGTCTATAAATATTTATTGTAATTGTTCTACTGAACTTTCTTCTTTAATATCTATTCAGTTGAGTGCCATACGTGATATGCGCTTGGGCGATCATGTCTCGAAAGAGACATGATTGACTGGGCGAAAATTAGCTCGCAGTAGGTTGCCAGCCAACTCTACAGAACCCAATCTGTCCTGTTATTTGATTCATAGCTAGTGAGGGAAGAGATGTAATATTATTCAGTAGTTATTAGTGGGGGATCAGTTTATTACTTCATAACAATAGAAAACCGATCCCCCACTTTATACCCAGTAGAAGACTTAATCATGATTCCAACTATTATATTCAGTCAGTCAGTTAAGTGCCATATGTAATACACGCTTCAGGCAATCGTGTCTCAAAAGAGACATGACTGACTGGGTGAAAATTATCTCGCAGTAGGTTGCCATTGATTTCTGCGGTAAACTGGCTGCCAGTTTACCAATTTTCCTCTGTCTTATTAATTCTTGTTCTCTTACTGTTCCGGTAAATGTTCGTTTTAGGTACCGACGGCTTTTCCCCCTTCAAATTTATCCAAAATAGCATTATTTCTGTGCAAATGTATATGCTGAACTCAAATCAAATCAACAATTAGTTATTGAAGAAATTTACGTTTTTTGCTTTTAAAGTCCATAAGAAAACGAACTATATCTCGCACTTTTTCTCTCCCGTAACTCTCACGAAGTCATGTAATTAACTGCAGAATGACGTTCTACGTAGGCAGAATTTTGGCTGATTTTCTTCCTTTACTGAAACTTCCGGCGATGTACTTCCTGATCTGAGAGTAACAAGTGTAGAAATACAATAGCGCATTACTTTAATTTCCGGAAGTACATCGCCGGAAGTATCAGTAAATGATGAAAATTCGACCAAAAATCTACCAAAATTCGTTCACATGCGCAGTACATCATTCTGCAGTTAATTACATGACTTTCTGAGAGTTACGGAAGAGAAAAAGTGCAAGATATAGTTCGATTTTTTATGGACATTTAGATAAAAATAACTAACAGTTGATTTGAGTTCAGCATATACATTTGCACAGAGATAATGCTATTTTGGATAAATTTGAAAGGGAAAAGCGACGGGACTTACAACGAAAATTTACCACTGTTCCCTCTTCTAAATAATATTTCCCCCCTTTATTTTTCTCATATTCCCTGACACTCGTTTAGATTTTTCTTTTAAATAGGATGAACGTGACAATATAGAATTACAAAGTTGAACACAACATTCATCTTCGGCTATTAGAAAAAAAAAACTGGTCAAAAGAAATCCCGCTTGACTTCTATAACAACTTGATTCTCGGCATGCTCCGATGCGTCCAACCTGTAATCAAAAGCAAAAGCGATCATGCAAAATTGTAACCATCGGTCATTTTGGGTTGAAATAAAAAAAAAAAAATTGTAAAATTGAGTAAGATTCTCATAAATTTTTAACTTTAGTTCAGTAAAGAGAATTAAACTACATTTTGGCATCGTACCAGAAAAAAATTATGCACCAAACTATTTCGCACGTCTGGACTGACTCCTGCCATTATTTTAAACTTCCTGTTTTTAACTTCCTGTTAGACATTCAAAATAAAGCGTTCGGGAATCAGTTAGTCTATAATGTCTAACGATACCGAAAGGTTGCAAACACGGTAGCGTAATCGGCTAATATTCTTTTATATATATATATATATATATATATATATATATATATATATATAACCAAGTATGGGTGAAATAATATTTCTTGTCCAAAGAAACACTATTTTTTAAAAAAAGTGCTCAATACAAAGTAGAGCTCATAATAACCACCTCACTTGACAAGACACAAGAAGTGTCGAAACAAAATAGCTAGTTTTGTAGTGATATTGTAACATATCCATGTTATAATTTCTGAATATATATATATATATATATATATTAATACAAGTTTCGTTGAATAATATAGACAATATTTGTCTATTTATTTTGTGTAGGATCCTTTTTCGTATAATCCTACACAAAATGAATAGACAAAACTTGTCTATATTATTCAACGAAACCAGTATTAATGAAAAAATGCTGCCAAAATACACACACAATATATATATATATATATATATCCGAGTGAATACAGACCGGCTCTTCTAAGAAATCCAAAGGATATAGTCTAGTCACAAGATAATAAAAACTTACATTCTAACTGCTAAGGTTAAATCTGTCTAGAAATCAAAGACTCTCATTAATCAACCACTTTAACAACACTCTCCTAAATTCCAACGGTCAGAGACGTGTTCCCCTATCACTAACCCCACCAACACAACTGACCAAAAATAAAAAAAGAGGCTTTCCACTCCTTTACATAGCGCCTGATGAGCCATTGAAGTTTCAATGTCGAAACAAATGTACCTTTGTCGTGGATATATATAGAAAAATTATGTACATGTTCTAATATATATATATATATATATATATATATATATATATATATATATTGATTGATTGTTTAATTACTTAGTTTTTAGTCGTAATAAAATTAGATAAGTACACATTTGTATTAAAAAGTGTTCAATACTATTATATTGTAGAACTTTTGAATATTCTTCATTTGTAAACGAGTTATTACGTGACCTAGGTTTCTACCATGGGGTGTCTTCAGGCGATTTGCAATTTAGGTACCACCACTCACTTTCGATATGTAAATTTTAAATTGAATTTTTAAAGATAAAAAAGTTTCCTTGAAACTTTATTTTAGTTTTAATTGAAAGCTAAATGATTAAATTTACTATTTCCAGTAAGCAAAATACTCTGGCGTATTTCAAACAGAAATTTTATATTGATTAGAATCTAATCTTTTTTTTTAATCTCTTAATTTTTTTCCCGTCATTTGTAAATAAAAGTTAATTCTCGGTTTTAAATATCTTGCAAAATCAATAATCGTAATCCATTAGCGATAGACCAATAGACCCTTCTCTCTCTCTCTCTCTCTCTCTCTGTGGACGTCCGCGCCTTAGTTTATATTTATGGCTGGCACCAGCCAATCCCATTCCAGTGAGGGGTAACCAAGGTGTATACATATTCATTACCTATTCATTACATCAGTGACTCTTCTATAAAACTCTTTCAGCAATATTTTGAAATATTCTGAAGTTCTAAAATATTTGTTAACTGGTTCAGGCTAAGGAGGTTTCTAAAACAAGAGATTCATTTGTTTCTTTTTATATGGGCAGGTCATGTAAGGCAGACCCCCACGCTGCACCTGGGTAGATGATCTATTGCGATTTAGTGGCACCAGTAAATTGTAACATTTGAAATTGATTTTACAAACATGAATTAAGTTACCTCCCTTATATAACGGTTGTTTCTTTAATTATCGAACGCGCTTCATGTGCATGGACACTCACACACATAAATTCACAACTATCAATTACATCAGTTGTTTATCTTAGCACCTCACCTTTGAACATGATCTTGGATGAGATTGAAAGTACTTGGGAAAATAAAAAGAATGAAGAAAATTGCGGTACCTTTCTGGATGGTTTTAATTACAACACGGAAAAATGAATCCGTGAATATGAGCGGATAAAAATAAAAATAGACATAATATATCTAAATTATTCAACAAAACACGTTTGAATATATATATATGAATGTGTGTGTGTCTAATGGGGGTGTGATATCTCTTGGAATTGCATCTGTCCTGAATACAAAGTAATAAAAGCGGGTGGAGAAACGAAGGTGAATAAGTACAGACACAGAGGGAGAAAAAAAGATAGATAAAGAGAGAGAGAGAGAGAGAGAGTGAGGGAGTGTGTGTGACATAAATTAGAAGCAGAGAGGATTGTGGGAAGTGTGAGTTGGAAAAGTCTAGGTATATATATATATATATATATATATATATATATATATATGCCCTAATATGACATCAGAGAAGAAAGAAAAAAAAAGGCTAAATTGATAATGATTGATTCTATTTATGTATTTTTTTATGTTTTTCACTTTTATTTATTTTCATTTCAAGGCGATATTTATTTCTACCGACGCCAGAAAGATGAAAGTGATGAAGCGGAAAATAATTCAACTTGAAAGGTTTCTTTTCCCCCTGCCTAATACGACATTGATGATCACTGCCTCAAACGACGAGAACTGAGAATAAAAAAAACAAAAAAATTAGAACGTCGGGAGATCAAAAAGTCACACCCACCAAGGAAGTCTTTTCAAACCCCACAAAATTGAATCTTTTCGCCTATTGAGTGAAAAAATCAGTTTTCACAAAAATTAATCCATATTCACAGGTTGAAGTGAAACATGCGTAAGAATTTTTTTTAATCAGTAAAAGGAAAGGAAAAAAGTATTTTAAAAATAGTCTGTGGCTGAGATAGTTGCGAACTGGTCATTACTGTTCACCTAAGCATCGGTTATCTAAACTTATTTATAAATGGAACTTTGTGTGTGTGTGTATGTGTGTGTCCGTTACCTATAGACTCCGAAACGACTGAACCGATTTTCTTGGAAATTTACACAGTTGTACTATAAGCGTCTGCGAGTGTTCTTAGCTAGGTTTTGTGTCGAGGTCAGTCAGTTAAGTGCTATACGTGATGCACGCTCGGGAGATCATATCTCGAAAGAGACATGACTGACTGGGCAGAAGGTTATCCCGCAGTAGGTTGCCATTGTTTTCTGCGGTAGACTGGTTGCCAGCCAAGGCTATAGAACCCAATCTGTCCTATTATTTAACCCATAACTGGATGGAAGAGACAGATTAATATCTTTCCCAAGGTCATTTGCGCGTAAATGAATGCAAGGAATTCAACTGGAATTCGAACTCAGCTCCCCGATTTCTCGTTCCGAATCGATATCCATTGCACCACAACGTACCATTTACTCAGAGGACTTATTTAGCCTTCAAAATTCAGTTTACGACGAAAAAAAATCAAAATTTGACTTACACCCATTCATTTTTCTTTCAGTCTACGGTTTCGCTTTAACTGGAAACAACTATTGCTTCTTAGTCTTTCGTGCCAACGTCCAATGAGTCTGAGCTCCAGGACCATGGATTAGTTTTAAAGCTTTCATTACACCCGAGCAGCGCTGGGCTATACTGCTAGTTAATTATAAAAATAAAAATTCAGTAATTTCATTCTATGTGCCATGTACTTTCAGGACATGAGTGATCAAGGCTCTCCACAATATCCTATCACACGTATTCTTTAGCAGCCTTTCTTCCAAGCCTTCCGCCAACTCTTCAACCACAAAGTTTCACACAACTTCATCAGGCTCTTTACCTTCCGCTATTTTCATCCCTTGATACGCCCTGCGCGTGTTAAGTCTTTCAATCCCTCCTTCCTCGTTTTGCGTCTAAGAAATTTCAGCTGTTTCTTTCTGGTTCTTGGGAACATGTGAAAAGGAAGGAAGCCTTGGAGAATCTGATATTCACAGGTCATATAGGGAGAAAGAGAGACAGGGAAATCAGCGGATAACATATTTGAAGAGCCTGAGCAGGTAAATGGCAGAGCAGGGTTTGGGTGGGGTAACAGGAGAAAGCCTTGTAAAAGCTACCAGGGATAAGGAGACGTGGAAAGCCATGACCGCCTACGTCCTGACGTGCCATGGCACATATAAGAAGATGTGTGCAAACTGTTTATAAAAAAATTATAGTGTGGATATAAAGTGGGGGATCAATCCTATATTATAATCAATACATAAACTGATCCCTCATTTTGTGGTAATGCTAGTTTCTATACATTTATAGTCTAGATTTATGGGCTTGAGCTACTGGATGATGGAACGAGGGTTGCATGGTATAACAGGAGAAGGTGTGCTAAGAGCCACCAGGGATAGAGAGACGTGGAAGGCCTTGATCGCCTACGTCCTGAAGGGTCATGGCAAATATAAGAAGAACTCATTAAGCACGCTTTTTTGGTTTCTGTGTGCCGTGTCCCTACAATACTCGGACGATCATGGCTCTCCACAACTTCCTATATCTCGTGGCTCATAGCAGCGTTTCTCCATTCACCAAACTTCTTCCGCCATCAATTCACGTAAGTTCATCAGGGAGGTGGCCCACTGCCTTCTCCTGTCATTGCTGTCCTCGTTGTGTCTTGTGTGAGTTATGTTCTCCAAGCCTCCCTTCCTCTTTATGCGCCCAAGATCTTTCAGCTCTCTCTTTCTGATTCTGAGTATGTGTTCTTTTTGTTATCATTTTCTTTAAGATCTCGTTGGTTACTCGTTATTGTAATTCTCAGTATCCTTCTGTAGAGCCACATTTCTGCCTTTTCTAGGGATTTGTCCTCATCTGTGGGAAGATTGCTCAACATTCACTGTCATATAAGAAGATGGATATCCTATAGCAGTCCAGCACTTTTCATCCTTTTCATTTTGCGATTAGGAAACATTGAAGTAAAATTTATTGAAAGAGACATGACTGACTGAACAGAATTTTTTTATTACTGTAAGTTGGCATTATTTTCTGTGATAGACTGGTTGCCAACCAAGGCTATAGAAACTAATCTATTTTTCTCCCTCCTGCTATTTAACCCATTGCTGGAGGGAGAAGAGAAGGATTAATACCTTTTCCCAAGGATATTTGCGTGTAACTGAATGCAACTGGAATTCTAACTCGGCTCCCCGATTTCTTGTTCACAGCCGATATCCACTGCACCACAACGCATATTCCATATTTACTCACTGAAAACGAAAATTCTGCGTTAATTCGAACTCGTACTGCCGTTTTTATATGCAGATGATAATAGACGTTTTCAGCGTATCAAGAAAACTTGGAATGAAATAGAGAACAAATTTGAAAACATTGGTGGTGATGGATTAGCAGAGAAATTTCTTCATGAAAAATAGGGAAAAACCAGAAAGGAAAATATTTAAACAAAAGAGAGAAAAACGAAGGAAAAAAAATCTTTAAAAGAATCAAAGGAAACTTGAATTGTTGAAGGCGAAGACAGAGGTTTTCGGGTAGAGGGAACAAAACGCAAAGAGAACAGTAGCTTGACTTGCGATCGATTTTAAGACAATAAGAGGCGAAAAATGAATGTAAAACGAGATGATCGATCGTGGCTTTCCTGGTAAGGATTTTGGGGTGATTATCGGGTGGTGAGGGTTCTTGGCTACCCACTCTCGTTGACTTCGTTTTCCTTTCGAGAATTGATCTCCAACCTGGTTCATCCACCGCCTTACAAGCCTGGTTAGATCCCCAGTGCCTCAAACAATGAAAATAGACATTGTCCAGCCAGCGACCGGCCACTAACCATTTATTGTTGATTAAATTCTAAGCACGACTTAAAAATCATGTGGCCTTCTTCAATACTGCGCCCCTCATGTCCACCGGAAATTGGTCTATTCGATAAATATCTTGTGCTCAACTAAAGACATACGATGAAACGGCGTAATTCTCTTTGAGTTGTTCGGTCATGTTCTTTGCCGGCGAAAGGATCGTTTGGCATTAAGGTCAGTCTTTCCATTTGATCAAGTCAATTGCGGAACCACGAAAAGCCGAGACAGACACGATGAATTTACGGAAAGTCTGTCGTGTCATCGATCAGGAAGACTGGTAACATAACAAACTAGATTTCTGGTCGAGGGAGAAAACTATTATCGAGAGGAAGTCCAGTGGCTGTCGGAAGATCAGAGAAATAAAAACAATTCGCTAGATGTCAGTGTCTCACTTCTTGCTTCATCTCAAACGCACACTCCTATTTAAGAAAAGGTTCATCGAAAAATTACTTGGTGTTTTCTTTTTTTATGACGAGGAGACTTAACTGAATAAACAGAGTTGTGCAAATAAATCATATCTTTAACTATACGTAGCTTAGGTGTGACACAAGAAGGAAAATATAGAGCATCGAATTAGAAGCAAACTCAGTCGCAATTGATCAGGCGAGTCCAGTGTGTTAACCACTCCACCCCGTCAAAGTGGCCTTCAGCAAATATAAGCTTAAAAAAAATGGAATTTATATTTATTTAAAAAAAAATGATTAACGAAATTTATTCCCAAGCAAGGCGATAATGCTAGTAAGAGGCAGTGTATTACCGAGAGTGAAAGAGAAAGAGAAGAATTTATGGAGGAGAAAGGACAATAAAAGAACAGGTTTCGGGAAGACAGAAGATGGCAATAATGCCACTAAGATGTAAGGGGTTACTGGGAGTGAAAGAGAATGAGAAGACTTTAGTGAGGAGAAAGGACAATAAAAGAACAGGTTTCAGGAAGACAGAAGATGGCGATAATGCCACTAAGATGTAAGGTGGTTACTGGGAGTGAAGGAGAATGAGAAGACTTTAGTGAGGAGAAAGGACAATAAAAGAACAGGTTTCAGGAAGACAGAAGATGGCGATAATGCCACTAAGATGTAAGTGGTTACTGGGAGTGAAAGAGAATGAGAAGACTTTAGTGAGGAGAAAGGACAATAAAAGAACAGGTTTCAGGAAGACAGAAGATGGCAATAATGCCACTAAGATGTAAGGGGTTACTGGGAGTGAAAGAGAATGAGAAGACTTTACTGAGGAGAAAGGACAATAAAAGAACAGGTTTCAGGAAGACAGAAGATGGCAATAATGCCACTAAGATGTAAGGGGTTACTGGGAGTGAAAGAGAATGAGAAGACTTTAGTAGGGAGAAAGGACAATAAAAGAACAGGTTTCAGGAAGACAGAAGATGGCGATAATGCCACTAAGATGTAAGTGGTTACTGGGAGTGAAAGAGAATGAGAAGACTTTACTGAGGAGAAAGGACAATAAAAGAACAGGTTTCAGGAAGACAGAAGATGGCAATAATGCCACTAAGATGTAAGGGGTTACTGGGAGTGAAAGAGAATGAGAAGACTTTAGTAGGGAGAAAGGACAATAAAAGAACAGGTTTCAGGAAGACAGAAGATGGCAATAATGCCACTAAGATGTAAGGGGTTACTGGGAGTGAAAGAGAATAAGAAGACTTTAGTGAGGAGAAAGGACAATAAAAGAACAGGTTTCAGGAAGACAGAAGATGGCAATAATGCCACTAAGATGTAAGGGGTTACTGGGAGTGAAAGAGAATGAGAAGACTTTAGTGAGGAGAAAGGACAATAAAAGAACAGGTTTCAGGAAGACAGAAGATGGCGATAATGCCACTAAGATGTAAGTGGTTACTGGGAGTGAAAGAGAATGAGAAGACTTTACTGAGGAGAAAGGACAATAAAAGAACAGGTTTCAGGAAGACAGAAGATGGCAATAATGCCACTAAGATGTAAGGGGTTACTGGGAGTGAAAGAGAATAAGAAGACTTTAGTGAGGAGAAAGGACAATAAAAGAACAGGTTTCAGGAAGACAGAAGATGGCAATAATGCCACTAAGATGTAAGGGGTTACTGGGAGTGAAAGAGAATGAGAAGACTTTAGTGAGGAGAAATAGGAATAAAATATAAAGTAAAGGGGTTAAGAATGATAGAAGATAAATCTTTGAAGATCTTCAGTGACAAGGAAACAAGAAACCAAAAGAGAGTTCTGCAGACAAGAAGTTCGAGGACAAAACTATTAGAAAAGTTACGGTCGAATCTAGCTTATTCAACATTAAACTGAGGAGATCTAGTTGCCAATCTAGTAATATGTTTAAGTTTATGAAGTTACGGTACCTAAAAGAAAAGTTCATCAAAACAAATGCAATTAAAATATTTGTAGAAACGTAGACCGAAGCCATATCCTGAGGATGGAAAAATAATTAAACTCAAAATTCCAGTCATGACCAATTAGATTACAGACCATTTTTTGTATTTCGTCAATAATTTCAAGTTATATATATATATATATATATATATTAAATCATATCACCCCAAGCAAGGCGGTAATGCCACTGAAGCGCAGGGAGCTACGTAAGAATGAAAAGATTGGAAAAGAGAAAACCGGAAACCACATCCTAAACAGAGAACAAGTGATGAGACTCTACACCTGTTCAATAGACGTGGGTGGAGTGTGAACCGGCCGATAGTTTAGTCTATCTACTCCAATATATATATATATATATATATATATATATATATATATATCGCCCCAAGTAAGGCAGTTCAGTTTACTGCCACGGGTGAACAGGGGGTTACATAGGAGAACAGTTATGAGAAAAAATGAGATGGGTAAGAAAAGGATGAGAATACTGATTTCAACATAGATATATATCATCTACCCAACCCTCATTCTCGGTATCCTTACCCTGCCTATCACCTACCCTCTGACATTTCCTATATTTAACCATCCTTTCTCCACTCTATGTAGCCCCCTGCGCAGTAGTGGCAGTGACATGCCTTGCTCGGGGTGAAACACTTATAAAATATATATATATATATATATATATATTGCCCCAAGTAAGGCAGTTCAGTTTACTGCCACTGGTGAACAGGGGGTTACATAGGAGAACAGTTATGAGAAAGAATGAGAGGTAATAGGGGGTCTCAGGAAGTGGGTAAGAAAAGGATGAGAATACTGATGAGAGTGGATTGAACGGAGAAAGGAGCATGAGAGAAAGTTATGAGAAAGAATGACAATACTGATGAGAGTGGAGTGGACAGAGAAAGGAGCATGAGAAAGAGAGAGGGAGGATGCAAGTTAGTGAGATAGGAGATGCCTATTGACTTTACATTTTAATTCTTGGAGATTGTAGCTATTGGGGAAGCAAGTAAATAGAAGGGAATTCTACAGGCGGGAAGTGCGAGAAAAGAAGCTGTTGGAGTAGAATCTGAGTTTACATTTTATTGGTTTCACAGTAAAAGGGTGGGACCTAGTTGCTAATCTTGCTGCTCGAGTAAATCTAAACTTATTTATAAATGGAACTTTGTGTGTGTGTCCGTTACTTATAGACTCCGAAATGGCTGAACCAATTTTCTTGAAAATTTACACAGTTGTACTATAAGCTTCTGCAAGTGTTCTTAGCTAGGTTAGGTGTCGAGGTATCCCCGATAAATATCGAAAATCGATAATCGAAAAAATCGGGTTATAGAAGGAGTTGTCCAATTTTAATCGAATTTGATACACTCATAGACAAAAACATAAGAAACGATATTCAGAAGTTTCAAGGTTGCAGTTCTTACAATAGTGCAGAAAATCGATAACATACATACATAAAAGCAATATGTTTGTGTGTGTGTCTGTTTATCTGCCTGTATGTCTATTTTTTTCAGCCCTTTTATTTTAGTTTTTGCTTCGGATTTGGCTCTAAGTAGTTATAAATGTAGTTCTTAGTCTCAGCCATGATACCATTCACTCAGAGAACTTATTTAGCCTTCAAAATTCAGTTTACGACGAAAAAAACTTATTTGATATCGATACCAGGAAATTACATCCATTCATTTTTCTTTCAGTCTATAGTTTCGCTTTAACTGGAAACAACTATTGCTTTTTAGTGTTTCGTGCCAACGTCCAAAGAGTCTGAGCTCCAGGACCATGGATTAGTTTTAAAGCTTTCATTCCACCCGAGCAACGTTGGACTATACTGCTAGTTCATATATAGATGGCACCAGGGAGCAAAGTACATCGAAGCAGAAGCCGTGAAAGTGTTTGTAGAAGAGAAACAGTGATGCCACATTGCGCCGGTGAGAAAGTGACTGTATCTGTATATATACAGTCAGCCAGTTAAATGTCATACCTAATACATACTTGTCTCGAGAGATAGGACTGAATGGGCTGAATATTTTCTTGCAGCAGGTTGTTTTCACTATCTGCTAAAAGACTGGTTGCCAACCAAGGCAATAGAACCTCATCTGTCCTGTTATTCAATTCTTTTATTTAGATTAGTCAGTCAGCTGTCATACGTGATACACGCTTGGGCGATCATGTCTCGAAAGAAACATGACTGACAGCGCAGGAGATTTTCCCCGCATTATTTTCTGCAGTAGACTGTTTACCATCCAAGGCTATAGAACACAATCTGTCCTTATGTTTAACCGATGAAACATATTAAAGTTTTTCTAGGGTGATTAAATGAAGCCATCCCTTGCCCAATTACCCACCGACTTGAAGTTATTTTCGAGAAGACCTGCTGTTTTTTTTTTTTTTAATGAATCTATCGGAATTGCTGCAAAAACAGGAGCAAATTTCTGTTTCATAAGCATAAATACCTAGTTGGGAATTATTAACATTGAAAATGGACATTAGCTGAAAGGATAAAAATAGAAAAAAAAACAGTTCCATAAAATAAGTATAAATTGTGATCCGAAAACGTACTATCGAACCTTCTCAAATAAACATTAAATTTGTTCTTTTTCTTCTTTTATATGACCGTTCAAGAAATGGGTGATCCCAGCTCTCTACGACTTCCTGTTTTTTTGTTTCTCACTGCAACTTTTGATATTCTACAATCTACACTTCTTCTTCTTCTTATATGTGCCCTGTCCCTTCAGGACGTAGGCGATCATGGATCTCCACGTCTCCCTATCCCTTGTGGCTCTTAGTATGTTTGCTCCTGGCAACCCCCGTTCCGTCATCCACCTGATCAGACTCTGCAGATATGTTATACGCTGCCTTCCTCTGTCTCTCCTTCCTTCTATCTGACCAGTCAGTATCAGGTTCTCCAGGCTCTCCTTCCTCATTGCATGTCCCAGGAACTTCAGTTGTCTCTTCCTGATGCTCAGCATCAATTTCCTTTTTGTTGCCATTCTTTCTAACACTTCGTCGTTGCTTGTATGTTCAGTCCACGATATCCGTAGCATCCTTCTGTAGAGCCACATTTCGGCCGCTTCCAGTTTTTTCCTCATTTTCGATGATATTGTCCAGCATTCACAGCCGTATTGAAGAACTGACATCACGTAGCAGTCTAGCACTCTTTTCTTCGTTTCTATTGAGATCTTCCTGTGTGTTAGTATTTTGCTCATCTTCTGGAACGCGTCCTTTGCCATGCCAATTCGCCTTCGGATCTCCTTGTCACACTTTCCATCTCCTGTTAGAACACTTCCTAGGTACTTAAATTCTTGGACTTGTTTGATTCTGTTATCCCCCACCTGTATTTGGCATTTTGGGTTGTATCTTTTGCTGATGACCATGCACTCAGTTTTCTTAAAGTTTATTTGTAGTCCCTTCTTGTCACTCTCCACTGCTACTTTCTGTATGAGATCTTGCAGTTTCCTTTCCGTGTCCGCAATCAGTACTGTATCGTCCGCGTATCTTATGTTGTTCAGGTTGTGGCCTCCAATAATAAATCCTGGTGTGTCATCTAGGGTCCTCAAAATATTCTCGCTGTATAGGTTGAACAAATCCGGTGAAAAGACACATCCTTGTCATACGCCTTTTTCTATCTTTGTGTATCTACTGAGGTCGTTACCTGTCCGTATGCAGGCCGTTTGCTGCCAGTAGAGATTCTTGATTATTCTTATATCTTTGCCGAAAATGTCGAGGTTTCCTATCATTTCCATCAATTCTTTGTGTCGTATTTTGTCGAATGCTTTCGCGTAATCAATGAAGCATAGGTACAAGTCTTTCTTCATTTGTAATGCCCTTTCAGAGAGCATCCTAATCATGAATATGGCATTCCTTGTTCCAGTGTCTTTGACGAACCCGCACTGTTCCTGCCCTATCTCTGGCCTGATTCTGCTTCTCGCTCTATTCATCAGGATCTACTGGCCATAATTATAAGGCAACCCCAGTGTTTTAAAACAATGATGTATTTCATACTATTTTTTAGTATTTATTGCCAAGTGAATAATTGTAAATGAAAATAGAATGGTTCTTTTGTTAATACTGCACTATAACATGTGCATCAAATGAATTTATAAATATTTAATAAGTACCTATATTGCAGTTTCATCAATGAAAGAATGAAGAAAATTTATGGTGATTCGAGCAAGTTCATCTTTGCTTCTTTGCCTTGTAAAATTTTGAAAAGTAATAATAACAAAAGAACCATTCTATTTTCATTTGGCAATAAATACTAAAAATAGTATGAAATACATAATTTCTTTAAAAAAACTGAGATGACCTAATAATTATGGCCGGTAGTGTATCTTTGTTCTGTTTCTATAATTTATCCAAGTTACTAGCATTTTCTCACCGCCTCTCTTGTGTTCAGTAGGTTTTGAGAGTATTAGATTCTCTATGTCTACTTTCCTCGTTTCTCTTTATCAGCTGGTAGTAATTATATTGTCATTCCTCTGTAAGGAGATAACTGGTATCTGAAAGAGGCATGACTCATGGAACTAGAACAATCTACCATAGTGATTGAAATAAAGAGTTCAGTTCGAAATATCAATCCCCTGAAGAAGGTCAGAGCGTACAACGGCCGAAATATCGTTAATATGGCAACAAAGATGAGGACAACAGTCCGAACAATGTAAGTAGTGTAAATAATTACAATACCACATATCAGAAATATACACAAATATTCGGACTGTTGTCCTCATCTTTTGTTGTTGCTATCACAACGTCTCAGGCGTTGTGCCCCCCCTCTCCCGACCTTCGTCATTGGTATAGCTAAAGATACCTTCGAAAATATAAGGAAATTATTAAAAGACAGGAAAGCTTTGTTAGAAACAATGAAACGTTACATAATTTCAGCCCACCTAAATGACAGTGAACGTACAGATGAAGAGACTTGAAGTAATAAAAATGTGTTCTACAGAAGGATGCTGAGAATGCCATGGGCCGAACGTGAGAGCAACAAAGTTTTAGACAAAATGGGCAAAATGGAAAACGAAATATTCGCTTATAGCTACAGCTGAAGTTTCTCGAGTACATGACAAGAAAAGAGGGCTTGGATAATTTGAAACTCACAGGACAGATTGAAGACGAGGGGAAAGAGGTAAACACATATAATAGGAAAGGAAATTGTGGAGAACCATGATTGCCAATGTTCTGAAGAGACACGGCATAAACAAGAAAAAAAGAAGTGTAATAATTAAACTGAAACTAGCACTTTACCGCTTAACGTTCTGTGGTAACCAGCCTCACCAATCTGAAGATCAGGTTAATTTTGAATATTTGCAAGCCATTTGGAGGATCAATCTGTTAATATCATCAATCAAAAGTATTGTCATTTTTTTTTTATCAGTCTGGCGTGGTTTCACGCCGAAGAGTCGGGGAAATGTTACTTTCACGGAGACTATGCAGTTAAGATCAAAGTCACTTTTGTCTATATCGACGTTTAGATGACAGTTGACCACAAATATAATTACTAGCCGGAACATGCTCTTTGCTTCAGAGAGTAACGTGGTTGTCTTTGTTTTGCTTCAGCCGGGGATGGTTGAACAACCAGTTTTGGACATAGGCAACCTGGCATCTCTAACTTCCACAAATTAAGAAGAATTAAGAAGGAGAGTAAGAAGAGAGGCGGAATAAAAGTTGAGGGTGTTTAAATACGTCAAAATTCTGTCCGCCTCGCTGCTTAACATGTGCGTTATTTGTTGTGGTGGGGGTAAATATGGCCATCTTTACATTAATCATACAAGTTGCCCAAGCGTTACTGACGATTGTCATTGATAAAAAGCAAACGGGGAAAGAAAAAAAAAAGATTTTGAAACGGTGTCGGCTTTTCAGACATCACCATCTCTCTCTCAATCTCATACTTTTTTTTTTTTAACTCAACGGCCTCCTTTCCTCTCTTGATGCACACGCGGCGGGGACCTTTTTTTTAGGTGGGAGGTTGAATTTACCTTGATAATTTTTTTTATCTTTCCATAAATCTTTTTTGCCAATAAGTACAAAAACATTTTTCGCGGTTTTTTCAAATTATTCCCGTTTTTTTTTGTTTTGTTTTTTTTACCTAGTCACACTACACACACACTACCTATACACAGATACATGCACTTTACTGTCATACGCACACTCACACTCATGAGGGTTGTTGTAAATTATGGGTTTATAAATGTTTTTATATTGCACTTTGGTTGAAGAGATGACATGTAAATATATATTTTTATATAGCAAAAACAATATTGGGGTAAAGTGTATTACAAAATGGAAAAAGTTTTCTTTTGTCGCATTTCATCCTAAAAAAAGTAATTAGTCTGATGAAGTCCTACAGGATGAAATGCGTCACTCGAAAAGTTTTCCCAGTATGTCATATATTTCCTCCATATATATATATATATATATATATATGGAGGAAATTAACGAAACTTGGTTATAAACAACCTATATTTGAAATGATTTGTTTCAATATTATTTTTGATCGATACTCGTATTTAAGTAGATATTCTGTTTATAATCAAACAGTATTATATATTTATTTCTACCGGCCTGATTATTTACGATAAATGTTATTACGAGAAAGTGTGTCATTTAGCAGGATTCGCACCTGCGACCCCTATCCACGTAGGGGACGCTATCATTTGATATGGTGATCAAACAAATCATTTCAAACTGTCGGTTGTTTATAACCATATTTCGTTAATCTTCGTTAATTTCCGTAATATGTTTACATTTGTTGACATTACGATACATTTCATAGCAGAGATAGTTATTACGATGAATTCGAAAATTGTGTTAATTTGATTTCGTCATTCGTGGTCGAGAGGTCTAAGATGAGCCAGACAACTCAACAATCGGAAGTGGCATGGATCATGGAACAAGAACAATATACCAATTCGAAATTCCAATTCACCTGAAGAAAGTCGGAGCACACAATGGTCGTGGATATTAATAGGGCAATACAGATGAGTTCAACAGTCCGGACAATGTAAATAATATTAAAATAACTTGCTTTCTCATATATATATATATATATATATATATATATATATATATATATATATATATATATTAAGTAATTCATCGAGCTTTTTATTCGACCTCAACAGAATGCAGAAAGCACTGGACGGCCGTTTCGTCCTATATGTGGGACTCATCAGCAGTGCGCATCCACTACCAGGAATCGAACCCAGACAGTTTTGGTTATTAAGTTGATGTTATAGCAACTTAATTCGTCACCTCTTCGTCACCAGGGCCCGTGTTACAGTTTGTATAACATCAGCTTAATAACCAAAACTGTCTGGGTTTCAATACCTGGTAGGGGATGCGCACTGCTGATGAGTCCCAAATATAGCACGAAACGGCCGTCCAGTGCTTTCTGCATTCTGTTGAGGTCGAATAAAAAAGCTCGATGAATTACTTAATAATTGTTCAAATCCTCCTACTACTTCTGTTCATATATATATATATATATATATATATATATATATATATATTAGAACATGTACAATTTTTTATATATCCACAACAAATCGTACATTTGTTTCGACATTGAAACTACAATGTCTCATCAGGTGGTGTGGACAGGAATGGAAAGCCTCTTTTCTTATATTTGGCGAGTTGTGTGTGGGATGTTGGTTGGGGTTAGTGATAAGGGAATAAGTCTTGTGAATTGTCCGTTTGAATTTTGAAGAAAGTGGTGTGGGTAGTGAATATAGTTGATTAATGAGTGTCTGGGAATTTTGTAGATAGATTTAACATTAGCAGATAGGATGTAAGTTTAATGATCTTGCGACTAGACTTTATCCTTTGGATTTCTTAGAGGAGCAGAATATGGAGGTGTAAGGGGAGGGGAGGGATGGGATTGGACTTACCGCGATAGAATATTTTTGTATTTAAGCACAGTTTTTATAATTAATCTAATTTTGGATTAGGAAATCGATTTTTTTATTAAATTTTAAATTTTAAATTAGATCACAGTTTGTGGGGTGTAATAGGTAAGATTTAATGTAGGAGGTAAGTAGGTAATGGGTGCGTAATAGGTAGAATTTAAAGTATGAGATAAGATTTAATGTTGTATTTAAGCACAGTTTATATAATTAATCTAATTTTGTATATTTAACCTTAATTTTGAATTTAAGAAATCGATTTTTCTATAAGATTTTTAATTTTTAAAATTTTAAATTAAATCACGGTTTGAGGTGTGTGTAAGAGTGTTGTTAGTACTATGAAGGTGTATCATTTCTAAGGGGTCCTAACTCTGACTTTTGTAGTATTTTTTAGTATGATTACATGGTTATTTTTTTCATGTGCTTGCAGTTTACTGTGGTTTCATGCCGCTGGCTTAAAAGCTTGTTGCTATTCATTTATTTAATGATGTCAATTTTTTCTTGAAGACAAAGGAAACATGGTTCCTTTATTGATTTAGCTGTTCTTGCTTGTTTGAAGAATTTTCATTTAACTTTAGGTGTTTTATTTTCGTTTTTAACTTCGAAAAGTATTTGGAGAGAGACGTCATGTTTTGTTTTTCTTTGTTATTGAAGGGTGAGAGGTGATTGTAAAATCGCTTTTTAAATACGTTCATGGTGTTTCCGATATATATTTTTTCATATTTAGGATTCTCCATGGATGACATCGAACACATATATATATATCAGGGATTTCGTTAAACATTTATTGATCATGGGGCATTGGCTTGAGTTTCTACAGTTACAGAGGTTGTTATTATGGGGCAGACTGGTATTAGTGTTGGAGTTATTTTTGTTATGTGCTTTTAATATTTTGCTGTTATGTATTTTAATTATTTTTTCTAGAATGGAGCAGCTATAGCTTAGTTTTATTGTATTTTTATTGAAGATTTTGCTTAGAGGGTTATTTTTAGGAAAATGCTTATCTATTAGTTTAAGAAATTTATGTCCCAGCGAGAAGTTGACTGACTGATTAAAAGGAGGGTTATACCATATGGTTTTCCTGTTTCTATTTTTGCTTTTTGAACTCTTGAACTTTTCCACAAAGTTAATTTTGGATGATTGATATCCGCTTTTTTTAAGGATTCTGTCGTAAATTACCTTGTGTTTATCAAATATTTCTTTATTGGAGGAGTTTGTGTTAATGCGGCGTTCCACTGATGATGGGATATGCTTAATAATGGAGGGTGGGTGATTAGAATTTGGGTTTATATAGATTGGGTTAGCATTATTTTTCATGTAAGGTTGGAAAGTGTTCGATACTAAGTCTAATGTTAAGTCTAGGAAGTCAACTTGCTTGATATTAGGGTTAATTACTACGTTAAGACCAAAGAATTTAAAGACTTTATGGATTAATTTTCTAGGTTTATCAACCTTTCCTCCAGTAGATTTATTTATAATCATGAGTCCGTCATCTCTATAGCGTGCTATATACAATGTAAACACACGCCAGTAGCCGAGAGTGTTTAAATTCGTTACTGAATGAACGATGCGTAGATGCGTGAGTAGCTACTGTTTTTTTTTAAAGTTTACCGTTCCTCCATGGTGTTCAACTGGGGTGTGAGAGCGTAAATTGTCATCCGCAGAGAGATCTGCTTTACTGTTTTACTGTATCACACATCATCAGTACATCCGATTGCTTCAAGCCAGGGTTGAAACACGACCGAATTGACATCAGTCGGCGATGAGTATCCGATTAATTGGTTTATACAGACTTAGTTTATTCTTGGCATTTTTGTTGAACTCGCTTTATTGCGTTGAGTTGACACATTATATATATATATAATGCGTCAACCCAACGCAATAAAACGAGTTCAACTAAAATACCCAGAAGAAACTAATTCTTTATAAAGCAATTAAGGGGATGCCTATTCACGCGCGCTAAAAGAAATTAGAAAACACACAAACAACTAAAAACTAAAAAGAAATCATCCGTCTGCCTAAATAATAAACACACTAAAGAGAAGTCAACTCAACAAAAGCAGTTAACCATCTGTAGAGCCACTCGCATGAAAAAATATTTAAATTAGATATTACTTATTAAGCACAATATAAATAATAAAGCCCTGTCATACCAGCAGATAAATAAAAGCCCTGAGGACACCATAATGGTGTCTTTACATGACTATAATCAATTACGTGTAAAACTTCTCTCCATTAATTTTATACACACCACCGGCCATAATTATTAGGCCACCCCAGTGTTTTAAAAAAAAAATGATGTATTTCATACCAGTTTTTAGTATTTATTGCCAAGTGAATAATTGTAATTGAAAATACAATTGTTCTTTTGCAAATAGCGACAATTTACCTATCGCACTCTGTAGATTATATATATATATATATATATATATATATATATATATACACACTACCGGCTATAATTATTAGGCCACCCCAGGTTAAGAGGCTCATCCCTTGTTCCCTGTTTAGGATGTGGTTTCCGGCTTTCTCTTTTCCAATCTTCTCACTTTGTTTTTTTCTTTTTTTTTTTCCAATCTTCTCACTTTGTTTTTTTTTTTTTTTCAATTGGAGTAGATAGATCTATCTATCGCCCGGTTCACACTCCAACCACGTCTATTGAACAGGTTAAGAGGCTCATCCCTTGTTCCCTGTTTAGGATATGGTTTCCGGCTTTCTCTTTTCCGATCTTTTCACTATTACGTAGCCCCCTGCACATCCGTGGCGTTACCGCCTTGCTCGGGGTGATACGATTAAAAAAAAAAAAATAATGATCCATGAATGTCTCCTTAACTACAGTAAAATGCAGAAAAACAGTCCAACCGAGAGGGTCTTAGAGGACACCTGCATCAATCTCATGAGTTTTGGACGACTGGACAATTCATATACGACCTTGATAGGTCTACCAGAGAGAAAATACTTGGTGATATTTCCAAAGTGTTCGTCGGGTTTCTGTGCATGCCCCCAGTCCCTGTTCTACACCATGTCCAAAGTCTTAGGCAATCACTTTCGTAACAAAATTTACCATCACTTTACCTCACTAATTCTGTCGATAATTACAATAAACACATCTACAATTGAACTAGAGGAGTGAAATCTACACTGTTTGTCGCCTATGAAATTATTTTTGGTGGGGTAGTGTGTTGTGGTGCAGTGGATATATCGGCTCGAAACGAGAAATCGGGGAGCCGAGTTCGAATTCCAGTTGAATTTCCTGCATTCACTTACGCGCAAATACCCTTGGGAAAGGTATTAATCCGTCTCTTGAAACCAGTTATTGGGTTAAATAACAGGACAGATTCGGTTCTATAGCATTGGATGGCAACCAGTCTACCGCAGAAAGTAATGGCAGCCTACTGCGGGATAATCTTCTGCCCAGTCAGTCATATCTCTTTCGAGACCTGATCGCCAAAGCGTTTGTCAAGTATGGCACTTAACTGACTGACTGAATATAATAATTAGAAACATAAGTGCCATACGTGAAACACGCTTGGGCGATCATGTCTCGAAAGAGACATGACTCACTGGGCAGAAGATTATCCCGCAGTAGGTTGTCATTGCTTAACTGACTGACTGAATATAATAGTTGAAAACCTGATTTTAGGTTTCTACAGGGCATAAAGTGAAGGATCAGTTTTATATTGTTATGAATTAATTATCTGATCCCCCACTTATTGCTACTTAATAATGTAATACATCTCTCCCCCCTCTAGCTATGAGTCAAATAACAGGACAGATTGGCTGGCAACCAGTCTATCGCAGAAAGCAATAGCAACCTACTGCGGGATAATCTTGTGCCCAGTCAGTCATGTCTTTTCCGAGACATGATCACCCAAGCGTGTATCACGTATGGCACTTAACTGACTGAAATATACAATACAGAATAAAATTAGAGTAATAATGGAAAAACATATTTGGAAACATTTTATAATTTTCATGGCTTCTGTATTGATGAATTTAAGCCACTTTCTCACCGGCGGTATGTGGCTTCCCTCTATCTATTCTACAAATATATTCATGACTTCTGTTCAGACGAATTTGATAGCCAACACCTCCTTCTATGTGCCGTGTTTTTTCAGGACGTAGGCGGTCATGGCCCTCCCCTTTCTCCTGTTATCCCGCTACGCCATCAATATGCTCCAGTCAAGTATTGCACACGTTGCTTCTCCTTGTCTCACTTTCCTTCTATCCATTCTGTGAGCATTAGATTCTCCAAGCCGTCTTTCCTCACTGCATGTCCCAGAAATTTCAGCTGTCTTTTCCTGGTGATTAGTATCAGTTTCTTTCTCCAAAACCTCGTCGTTGCTCACATGTTCTGTCCATGGTATCCTCAGCATCCTTCTGTAGAGCCACATTTCAGTTGCTTCAAGTCTTTCTTTCATCTTTGATGAGGTTGTCTAGCATTCGTTGCTTCCGTGAAGGACCGACATCACATAACAGTCCAGCACTCCTTTGTTTCCAGCGAAATCTTCCTGTCTCTCAATACCATATTCAGCTTCTGAAATGCATCCTTGGCCACGCCAATATGCCTTCGGATCTTAGTGTCGCGCTTTCTGTTCTTTGTTGGAACAATGCCCAGGTATTTAGGTAGCCAACTAAAGCAATTAAAAAAATATGTGTTGATTTTACGCTTTAATGGCAGTCTTGAAATTTTTTTCAGACTAAACATATCACTGAGAATATACTCGTTGTTGAACGCCGGTAGATTAAAATGGATTCAAAAATGGAAAGTACGCGATAACTCGTAGTTGGCTCGCGAAGGCTCATCATCAGCACAGGATGACACGTGGTCTGCACGAGATGTCTCATCGTCGGTACAAGAAAACTCATCGTTGGAAAAGATGACTCACTTCCGGCACAAGATGACACATTGTTGGCTCGATATCCCTCATCATCGGCACAAGATTATTCATCATTGGGACAAGATGACTCATCGACTACCCGAGATGACTCATCGTGGGTACAAGATAACTCGTAGTCGGCACGAGATTATTTATCGTCGGTGCAAGATAACTCGTAGTCGGCACAAGATGACTCATCGTCAGCACAAGATGACTCATAGTTGGTACAAGCTGATTTAACATCGGCACAAGATAATTCATAGTGCGCACAAGATGGCTCATCGTCGGCACAAGATGTCTCATTATCGACATAAGATCATTCATCGTCTGCGCAATACGAGTCAACGTCGGCACAAGATAACTCGTAGTCGGCCTGATATGACTCCTTGTCACCAACAAAATAATTCATCGTTGGGAAAGATGACTCATAGCCGGCACAAGATGACATATCCTCGGCACAAGATGAGTCATTGTCGGCACGAGATGACTCATCGTCAGCATAAGATAATTCTTAGTTGGCATGAGATGACTTCTCGCCGGCCTGAAATGACTCATCGTCGGCATAAGATGACTCTTAGTCGGCACAAGATTACAGCTGAAATCTAAAATCTACTTTCACGAAATAAAAATTTGATATATGTTATTCAACTTTTACAATTGAATATATGAGTGATGATACACAACTTTTGTGCATATACATGATTACTGGGTGCGGTGATAGTTCTGTTCATGTTCTAGTTGAATGTTGAAATTTTATTTTGGTATACAGTTTGATTTATTTAAGAAATTGTAGGATATTATGTGAATTAACGTTCATGAAATGGTATATCAACATCTGTGGGTTATTTAATGCCGAAATATCAATATTCGAAACAAAGTTTTATGGTTTCAAATATTTTGAACGTAATTGTATGACTTCAACTTGTTGCTACTTTTTTTTAATCGTATCACCCCGAGCAAGGCGGTAACGCCACTGATGCGCAGGGGGCTACGTAATAGTGAAAATATTGGAAAAGAGTAAGCCGGAAACCACATCCTAAACAGGGAACAAGGGATGAGCTTCTTCACCTGTTCAATGGACGTGGGTGGAGTGTGAACCGGGCGATAGCTTAGTTTAGTCTATCTACTCCAATTGAAAAAAAAAGAAGAAAAGAGTGAAAATATTGGAAAAGAGAAAGCCGGAAACCGCATCCTAAACAGGGAACAAGGGATGAGCTTCTTCACCTGTTCAATAGACGTGGGCGGAGGGGGAACCGGGCAATAGTTTAGTCTATCTACTCCAATTGAAAAAAAAAGAAGAAAAGAGTGAAAATATTGGAAAAGAGAAAGCCAGAAACCACATCCTAAACAGGGAACAAGGGATGAGCTTCTTCACCTGTTCAATAGACGTGGGCGGAGAGGGAACCGGGCAATAGTTTAGTCTATCTACTCCAATTGAAAAAAAAAATGAAAAGAGTGAAAAGATTGGGAAAGAGAAAGCCGGAAACCACATCCTAAACAGGGAACAAGGGATGAGCTTCTTCACCTGTTCAATAGACGTGGGTGGGGTGTCAAACCGGGCGATAGTTTAGTCTATCTACTCCAATTATACTAACAAATTTAGCTGTTGGTAATTTTACTATAAAAACGTACTGTTAGTAATGTTTTATATAAAAATGTATTGTTGATTCTTTTACTAAAATAATGTAATTTTATCCTTTCGTAGTGTTTTGTTTTTGTTTTGTGGTTTACTATTTGTCCATAGGTAGCACTCTAATAGGTGCGATCACCCGGGGCAGGATGCACCTGGGAACAACAGCAATTAAAATATTGAAATTGTCAATTCGGTGGGAATGTGCCTAGTCACCTGTGCGCATGCTCGATCTTATGAAAGCGTTTCCAGCAGACATTGTTGAACAGCGAGTGTCTGTAGGCGTTTGCTTGCTGCGGGATGGGCAATGATCCGCAAATAAAAAACATATCAATCTGCTAAAATGTTTAGTTCTATATGTATTTGTATGAGCCCCGTTCCTTTACACGGTTGTGTTTATGTGTAAAGATGTTTTTTTGCCTGCACCTTTGAATATGTAAACTACATGTAAGTAATTGCAGACATTTAGCTTGTATGCGGCAATAAAAAAAAATGTTTGTTTATATAGAAGAGAAATGGGCTTCACTCCATTGTCCCATGACGCCAAAACATTGAAATCATCAGATTTCATCTCAGTAAAAGCAATTTTACTTCGGCAGGTTAGCCAAATAAAAGAAAAAAAAAAGAAAAATCTGCAAATACGCAATATATAAAATGCTTTTTTCTATTTTCTGCTATTTTTCATTTGTCTCTTTGATGCATTTCATAGTGACCGATTTAGGATCTTTTTGCCATAATGCATGCTAACCAGGAAAAGAGAAAGAACAAGCAAACAAAACAGAAAACGCTGTAAGATTTTTTTATATGAACTCAGACAAAAAAAATATCCTTGAATGCATATTTGTAAGCGAATATTAATAGGAATATGAAAGGACAAATAAAATCACAATATCATTTTTTACGAATTCTATAACTTTGCGGCTTCAGACAGCATGTCAGCGAGGATTTGGCGAGTCGAGTTCACATTCAACCGGAATTTCTTTGAGAAAAGATTGAATCCAATGATGCATTTGCGGTCTCTCTTTTACATCGCCAGATATATCTTCTACAAAATTCTGTGACTTCCGTTAGTCTGTCACACCCTCTAAAATAGCCAGGCATTGACCAATCGAAACCAAATTCTTGGAGAGAGTATACAGCTAAAGGGGTAGAAAGTACATTTGGTTTTTCTAGGGTGCGTAGTACAATAAATTTTCATTCCTTTTCTTGGTAAAGTTAAAAGTATTATTATTTACCATACAAAATACTCTCATATATATATATATAATAGTCATCCACATACAAGCCTGTATTGCTGTATCACAGCTCATCAGTGTAGCTAGACATCCACTTGCTTCCAGCCGGGATCGAAATTCGAACTATTTGGTGTCAGTCGGAGTCCCTACTCCCTAAGCCATGGCAAGAGAGAGAGGGGAAAGTGTAGCGTGTTATATATATGCGGTGTATACACACGCAAGTCACCGTAAATCGTAGAAGTGGAAACTGTTTTTAAAATTTTTCCTCTCTAGAAAGCTCAATCATAATTAGAGCATAATGTAAATCATCTATCTATCTATCTATCTATATATATATATATATATATATATATATATATATATATATTTAGTTGTTTTGATTTGATGTACATGGCCTCCAATATCTGCAGGTTCCTCTTACTGTGTGTATGATACGGTGATCCTTACTCATACACACAGTAAGAGGAACCTGCAGATATTAGATGCCATGTACATCAAATCAAAACAACCAACACTCAATAAAATCAACTTTAAAACAGGAAATAACATATTACATTGCATTTGACTACATGGTTTTGTTGTCATTTCGCGCCATCCCGCGGTGTGACGTCATAAAACCGCATCGCAAACTTAAGAACTGCGTTTATTATCTTTGGTAACTATTGCCGTTGCCAAGCGGAGTTTTATGTCAACACAAAATAAAATCGTCGGTGATGGTGGATTTTATAATATTTCAGTTTAAACAACCTCTCTGAAGATGGCTTATGTGAGCCGAAAGCTTAGAAGAAAATCAATAAATAATTATCCAAATGTTGGCGAATTTTTGTCTTTATTTTCAACTGAAATTAAAGCAAAAATACGAAGTTTAGAACGGCTCATGATTAAACATAATAGACATTCATTGTCTCTTAGATTTAATAGCATATATTTAGAAAAAAAAATATATATATATACTGTTTGATTATAAACAGAATATCTACTTAAATATGAGTATCGATCGAAAATAATGTTCAAACAAATAATTTCAAATTGTCGGTTGTTTATAACCAATTTTGTTAATTTACGTAACATATATATATATATATATATATATATATATATATATATATATATATAATTTTGTGATTTCCGTTAGTCCGTCGCACTCTCTAAACATATATTGACCCATTGAAGCTAAAATTTTTGGGAGAAGTTCAAACAGTTTAGGGACTACAAAGTACAGTTGGTTTTACTAGGTAGCATAACTTAGAATAAATATCATTAATTTTTTGTGAAAAATGAAAAGTTTTATTATCTAAACGAACAAAATACTCTCTCTATTTTAAAGCAATTAATTGATTAAAATAACAAATACTTATTTAAAAAAATGCAATATTGTTTTTTGCATTATCTTTTTTATATACGCTGTAAATATTAGCACAATATGGAGTATAGAATTTGTAAATCTCAACAAAAAATGTTGATAACTTCAACAATACTAATTTTAATTAACAAAATGTCTTGTCACTATTTACATTTGAACTATTGTCTTCATATTTATTGTTGTTATCACAAGGTTTCGATCGTTGTGTGCTCTGGCCTTCCTCAGGAAGCCTCTATTTCAAATACAAAGATCCAAGAAAAATAACGTTTGGAGTAATAATAATGTCGGATTAAAAATAAATTCATAAACACGTCATATATATATATATATATATATATATATATATATATGTATATATGACGCTCTCACACCGTGATTGAGCACTCTGGAAGAATGGTAGACTTTGAAAAAAACAGTAGCTTCTCTAGCATCTACGCATCGTTCATTCAGTAATGAATTAGACCACTCTCACTACTGGCGTATGAATACATGATATATCACACGCTAAAAGTCTGCCTCCTTCTACTGAGCGGCCATAGAAGTAGAATCGCCGACTGACGCCAATTTGGTCGTGTTTCAATCCTGGGTAAAAGCAATGTCTAACCGTACTGATGAACTGTGGAACAGCGAAACAGATCTTTCTGCGGATGACTATATATATATATATATATATATATATATATAGTTATTCATATAAGTTATAGGGCGTGTGTGGTCTAGTGGTCCAAAGACCAAAGTCGTATGGAGTTTCGAGTTCTGTAGAACCACCCATAGCAAAGAAGAAAGACCAGACTGAACGAGACCAATGATATATATATATATATATAATTTAATGTTTCCGTCACTAACTGGCAACTTACACTTCCGACAGCAAGAATCTGCCACATTTTGCCATTTCCTTTTTTTCTTTCTTTTCTCCTTCTCCCTTTTTCGTTTTTACTTACACGCAAACAAATAAATTTAAATTCCCATCATGTTTTGTTATCGCTGATGAGACGGGTGCAAAATTAACTCGTTGAAATGGGCATACGAATTTTTTTATATGTAATAAATATTTGCTCAGTAAATAAATTTGATTACATTGAGCACTATGGCTAGATCAGTTTCGATATTAAATATTAATTAGATCCGTTTAGGATTTAGCGTCGAACCGTTTCTCTCGGATTTATAACCAGTATATATATATATATATATATATATATATATATATGTGTGTGTGTGTGTGCATATATATAATGTAAAATTCCCACCATCACATTTTCCCATCACTTAAATTAGTCCGATTAAGTCCTAAACATAGAAACGCTTCACACGAAAACGTTTTACACATTGTTATATTTCTTTCTACTAAATTGTTCTTGATTATATATATATATATATATATATATATATATATATATATAATCATATAAATTTGAATTAATTGTACATTACGACACGGAAATTTTTATCTTTCGAGATAGATTCTCTTCATCAGGCAATGTTTGATGTTGGTTGTGCAAATGATTTAAATTTAAATACAAAAAAACCCCGACGGCTTGCTGTTTATGTATATGGGAAGACATAAAATTTACATGTATGTTCCTTTTAACTATTCAGAACAAAGATTCATTTTGTAATTTGGCCCCAAAATGAATCTTATATATATATATATATATATATATCGAAATTTCATCTAATCTCAGGATCGTTAATTTGTTTAGATATTAGCTTTAACCTGTCCAAAAATACATTAAAACCGTATCAAAAAAGTAATCACTCCCCTATCTATATTAATGTTAACTCTAATCATCCTAAATCTATCATAAAGCAAATACCCAAAACAGTCAAAATTAGAATTAATAACTTATCTTCTAATTCGATGAGAATAAAACAATATACAATGAAGCCCTAAAGAAGAGTGATTTTAAACATGAAATATTATACGAAGAAAAATTGAATAACAAAACTAGAAACAAAAGCAAAGTTAGAAAAAGAAAAATAATGTTTCAACCCTCCTTTTTGCAAGTTGTCCAATGTAAACGTAGGTAAATACTTTTTAAATTTAGTTAACAAACACTTCCACCAACACCACCCTTGAAGTAAATCATTCAATAGAAAAACACTTAAAATTAGTTATTCTTCCACAAGAAACATGCAAAACATAATTAATTCGCATAATAATAAATTACTTAGAGACTTCTTTAGCAAACCTTCCTGTAATTGCATCAATAAGACAAATTGTCCAGTTGATGGCAGGTGCAATTCCGAAAAAGCTATCTATGAAGCCACTATTTGTCCAGTGGAAGACCCCAACAATAAAAGAGTTTATACAGGGATATCTGCAGATAGTTGGAAGCAGAGACTATACAACCATAGACAATCTTTTTCCAACGCCTCCTTGAAATATCAAACTGCCCTATTTCAGCAATATTGGAATTTTAAAAAGACGGAGGATTTACCCCGCTGGTCAGATGGAAGATTGTGAAATACGCCAAATTACGAGAAATTAATGATTATAAAATATAATAATCCTAAGGAACTACTAAATCAGTGGAATGAATTAATATTTAAATGCAAACACAAAAATAGATATAAAATAGTATAGATAAATCCTGATTGTGATTTGAATTAGTGTAAATTATATTAATTTACATTAGTTTAATTTTTAAAAAGTGATGTTTTTTTTTAAATTCTGGAATGTGCTGTTAATATCATTTTACTGAAAAGGTTTTGTTTTTTTAAATTGTTTTGTGTTTTTTATTTTTATTTTTATAATTATTATAACTATAGGTATTTTTTGTGTTTCCTTTTCCCTCCTTTTTTATAGAATGAGTATTATTATTATTACTATTATTATTATTATTAAAGTTTGATAGAAATTTTGTTTGATATACACACACACACACACACACACATATTACAAATTTGTATTTTCTATTATTATAATTTTTTTATAATTATTTTATTATTATTGTCCATTATTAATTTTATTATTATTTAAGGGTTTTTTTAAGATTAATAGGATATTTTGGGATACTATTAAGAGTAGGTATTTTTTCAAATTGTATTACGAGAAATGGTGTCAGCATTTATTTCTCGCGATACTCTCTTTCCTTTTATTGTACATCTTTGTCCTTTCTTTTTCTCTTCTTGCTTTTCATTCAGTTTTTCTGCTTTCCCTTTTTCTTTTTCTCCCACCCACTTTTTTACATTAATCAATCGTCTATCTTTTCGTTATCCTTGATTTCCTCTTTCTATGGGGTTCTTTTTCGAATGAGGGAGAAATTTTCGTAAATAACCGTTACAAATGTCTGTTCTAATATGGACATGTGAGCGTCTATATAAAATTAAATAAAAGAAAATAAATTTTTGTTGGGGAGTGGGAATATTTTGAGGACCAACTGTTGTACCATTTGGGTCTGACGAGCCGCGATAACATCAGGACGCGGTGAAATATTACCCATTGTAATAATCTAAACTATTATATATATATATATATATTTGTTATAAATTGTATTTTAGAACATGTACAAAATTTTATACATATAATAAATATTCACAGCTCTATATATTATCTATTGAGTACGGTTTTAAATTAATGTTTTGAACGTTGTAAAAAAAATTTTTCTTCGTTCTTTATTCACTCGGATATATATATATAAAAGAAACAGCCTTGATGGTAAAATGCCTAACGAGATCCTGTTAATATTAATTATAAAGAATTAGATATTAATACTGATCCAGCCAGTGGGTTCAATGTGATTAAAATTATTTATTTACAGAGCCAATATACATATATTGCATATAAAAAAATTAACATAGCCATGGCAACACAATCTAGGTCCTTTTGAATTTTTATATATATATATATAGTCATCCGCAGACAGATCTGTTTCACTGTATCACAGCTCATCAGGACGGTTAGACATCCGATTGCTTTTTACCCAGGATTGAAACTCGACCAACGGCAATTCTACCTCTGAGCCCTGGGCGCTCAGTAGAAGGAAACAGACTTTTAGCGTGTGATATACTATGTATTCATACGCCAGTAGTGAGAGTGTTCTAATTCATTAATGAATGCTAGATGCTAGAGTAGCTACTGTTTTTTTTTTCAAAGTCTACCATTTTTTCAGAGTGCTTAATCAAGGTGTGAGAGCGTGGGTGCAATGGGTAAATTGTCGACTATGTTTTGTTTTAATTTCACGCATGTGCATGGTATTTTTTTTTTTTTTACTTTTGATTTTGTCGACTGTACAGTATAATAGAATCAGATGGAAAACTCTGAATTCTAAACCATAAAAAAAGCAAAAGGAAACTTCCCCACTCTCTTTCCAAAGAAGCCATGCCAATTCCCAGATTAAATAAAGGAATCAGTGGAGATAGCATTAAGAATCCTATAGTGGTGTTTTAATAGCATCAAATTGCATATCGAGTTTCTGAAAATATACAAAATATCTTTAAAATTCTCAGTAAAACTTTTTTTTCGGTAAATTTTTTATTTGTTCCCCGATAGCCTTTACCCCGTCAAATTTTTCCTAAATTTCTTAATTACGTGCAAATGTATATACTGAACTCAAATCGATAATTGTTTATTGTGTTTTTCATGTTATTGTTTATTGTGTTTTTCATGTTATCCACCAGAAATATATCGGACTATATCTCACCCCTTACCACAGTTCTCATATCTGATTCACCGCTGTATGACTTGAGGCGTAGGATACGTATTTCGGCCGATTTACTTCCTTTGAGCAATTGCTCCATGATTTGTTTGGTTTCGGAACTCAATTTCCGCGAAGTAATTGCAAAAAGGAACTAAATTGGTCGAAAAATCGGAAAAACTCCGCGTGAAATCATTCTGCAGTGAATAAGAATTTTTGAAGCGTGGTTACGGGGTGAGATAAACAGCGTAAAGAAGTTCTATATTTACATGGTTGTAAACGTGGAAAAAAGGTAGGTTTCGTCAATAAACAATTACAGATTTGAGTTCAGCATATACATTTGCACGGAAATAAGGATGTTTTGGAAAGATTTGAAGGTGTAAAAGCCTTCGGGGAACAAAACAAAAATTTACCATTTTTTCTTTAATAATATTCACTTTGTGCAAGACCTAAGAGCCACTCTTGGTAGAGGGGTTGCAGTGAAGATAAGAAACTGATTATGTGTATATATGGGGAAGATAATGGCTAAGCAGAGACTTGAACACATTAGAATTGTAGCGATAGGAGAGCGTCCAATTGGGCGTCGGTTTCACAAAGTAGCGGTTCGGGGGAAAAACGCTGTTCGGGTGGAACTTACATCTCACCAATGGAATAAGAAGGTGGTCCGCTGCAGTATGCATGGTATGGTGGATTAGAATGTTAGAACTGAGTGAACTAAGGAATGTAGGTCTTCTGAACACTTTCAATGGAAATAGCAATATTTATATCTGAGCCTATAAGCATTTGAATAGTTTTAAATTAGTTAAAGGTTGGTAGTTTATGAGTCTATAAACATCTAACATGGTTCGGAAATAGGCAAATATCGATCATTTATAGTCTACTAGCAGTATAGCCGGGCGTTGCTCGGGTGTAATGAAAGCTTTAAAACTAATCCATGGTCCTGGAGCTCAGACTTTTTGGACGTTGGCACGAAAGACTAAAAAGCAATAGTTGTTTCCAGTTAAAGCGAAACCGTAGACTGAACGAAAAATGAATGGATGTAAGTCAAATTTTGATTTCCTGGAATCGATATCAAATAAGTTTTTTTCGTCATAAACTGAATTTTGAAGGCTAAATAAGTCCTCAGAGTAAATGGTATCATGGCTGAGACTAAGAACTACAATTATACCTACTTAGAATCAAACCCGAATCAAAAACTAAAATAAAAGAGCTGAAAAAAATACAAACATACAGGCAGATAAACAGACACACACACAAATATTTTACCTTTTATATATATCGATTTTCTGCACTATTGTAAGAACTGCAACCTTGAAACGTCTGAATATCGTTTCTTATGTCTTTGTCTCTGAGTGTATCAAATTTGATTAAAATCGAACAATTCCTTCTATAACCCGACTTTTTCGATTATCGATTTTCGATATTTATCGGGGGTACTTCGACATAAAACCTAGCTAAGAACACTCGCAGACGCTTATAGTACAACTGTGTAAATTTTCAAGAAAATTAGTTCAGCCGTTTCGGAGTCTATAGGTAACGGACACACGCACACACATACAGACACACACACAAATTTACATTTATAAATAAGTTTAGATAAGTATTTGCATGGTTTGAAATTAGTTAAATGAACCAAATAAATACTGAAGAGTCAAATATAAACAGCTAATATTTCTCACTCCCCTGACAAAGTATATGTTTATAGTTTTACGGTTAAATGACCACTACTTAACTATTTAAAAAAAAATGAAGGAAGAAAAAAAGAAAAAAACAACTAAGTATTGAAAGTGGGGGAAATGGTTGAATATGGAAAAAAATAAGGGGAAAATTAAGCATTAGAAGGTGAAGAAGAGAGAAAGGAGATAAAATAGAAAAAATCGAAGAGGAAAGAGTGAGTAGGGAAAAGTGTAAGGAGAGAAGAAAGAGCAAGAAGCAAAAGAGAAAAAGAGAAGGAAAAATAATAAATGTTAAGATAGGGAAAAGAGAATATAGACGAAGAATAAAAAGGAAAAATGAAAGGGGGAGTACTGAGAGGATTGACGACAGGAGAAAGAGGAAGAAGAAAAAGGGAATTGTGAGTAAGCAATGGAATGATAAATGGCGAACAAGAAACAAGAGAAAGAAGAAAGATGTGCGGAGAAGCGGAGAAGATAAATATATAATGGAGCCAATCGAGAATCGATGACGACCCAACATAAGTTGTTAGATGACTTGTGCTGATTGGTATGTTTGCAATGGTTTGCGCTGACTGACAACATCTTTCTCTCTCTCTCTCTCTCTCTCTCTCTTCCTATTAAAATCTCAGTACACTCATGTGCGACGTCTGAGGAGATAAATCAGGCCGCAGGGGAAACGGAGCATGCCTTTTCCAAACTTCTGGCGGAGTGAACTGCGTCATGGTGGTCTTTTTAATTTTTTTTTTACAAAAGGTGCCCAGCTGAACCTACTATACTGTGCAGTCGGAAAAATCAAAATCAAACAACATGCACACACGAAATATAAAATATAAATAATAAATGCCGACAATTTACCCATCGCGCGCACACACACACATATATATATATATATATATATATATATATATATATATATATATATATATATATATAGCTTTAGTTTTAGCTTAATTTGAAGCTAAATTATTAACCTTACTATGACCAGTAAGAAAAATACTCGGGTGTATTTCAAACAGAAATTATATTCACTGGAATCTGAAATTTTGAAACTTTTAACAATTTTTCAAATTTTCAAACCTTTTTTGAACGATCGACATATTTGTAAAGAAAAGTTAATTCTGGGTTTTAAAAATGTTGCAAAAATAAAATATTCATCTGTGACACGTTATTTTTGTAAAATTAGCAAATTTAAAAAAATATTATTTGATTATGGCATGAAATTTAGAATAAAAGTATTTCTTAATCAAAAAGGTCTGACACGTTGACCTTTCAAGTCAGCGATGACAGCCCCTGTCATAAATCAGGTTACACATCTGAACGTATGGTGACCAACAAATGACATAACCCAATTTAAAGTTTCGTAATAGAAACGACTCTTGAAACACCTGACCTTTTAACAATAAGTCTCTTATGCTTCCATAGTAAAAGAAAATGTGCAGTTTAATATAACAAAAATTTAAAAACTTGTTTTAAAAATCATAGTTTTAAATAATTTGTATTAATCTTTTCAATTTTCGATTTATAAATAAAAGCTTTACATGGTAAATCAATAACCGAAGACACTGAGTGACTGGAAAAAAAATTAAAAGATGTTTGAAAGTATAAATTATAATTAGCAAAGAAAAAATGAAAACAATTCTTATAAAATTCATTATTCATCAAATCTTCAGAATATGATATCCTTAAATCGTATTATCTATAAAATCAATTTAAAGTTTATCTAAATAAAAAATGGAGTAGTTTTAATGCTTTTTTATTTTACTGTTCAGTGCAGATTTTCGGAAAAAATGGTCTTTAAAAAAATGCATATTTTAAGTTCCCTGCATTTAACTAATAAAAAAAATTGTTCAGATACTGAATTTCTAGAAGTTTCATGCAATTAATTGGAGTGGATGGGCTATCAGATATTATATATATATATATATATATATATATATATATATATATATATATATATAACCAAGTATGGGTGGAATAATATTCCCCATCCAAAGAAACACTATTTTTAAAAAAGTGCTCAATACAAAGTAGAGCTAATAATAATAATGCTGATCTTAATTTTATAAAATTTTAATACCAATGCCCACCAAGATTAATTTTAAGTCTTCCCACATATTCTCCAAAGTAAAAGTTGCTTTACTCTGATTGGTCCACATTGTACATACAATAATGCCTCCCTGATGAAAGAGGTCTTGCTTGTTCTTAACCTTTTAAATCCATTCATTTTGAAATAACCACATCACTTGATAAGACACAAAAAGTGTCGAAACAAAATAGCTACTTTTGTAGTGATATTGTAACATATCAATGTTATAATTTATTAATAAATATTATATATATATATATATATATATATATATATATATATATAAGAAAAATTAATTTTTATTATATTTGCTCTATATGTATTTATATGCATATATGTTTAGTGCTCTATTAGAGTGTTATCCTACTACTGTATATACAGGATACTCCTTTGGATTCTTCTGTACCCACACTGCATGCTGATAAATGTTTACTAATTGACTCCGATTTTAGTTCTACACACTCACGCAGAAAGAAAGAAAAATACTGGATTTTAAAATTAAATACACACAGGCTAGGGTTAAATAGGGACTTAGGTGTTTTGAATCTTTATAAATATTTCAATAGTTAAACATTTTTTAGATACACTTAAAAAGATTTTCTCTAAAACAAAATTTATATATATATATATATATATATATATATATATATATATATATGCCGAGATTTTCTAAAAATAATTCTTGCATAAATAACTTCATTCATTTGTGAATAAGCTCTGAAAGTTTCATTAAAATCAGACAATTAGTTGATTTTTGCAATAATTTCCAATTTAATGTATCTTTTAACGCCAAAAAAACACTTTGAATAATTTTGGTACAGTAGTAAACTCTATTAAAACCTCGGGTTAATCGCTGACGAAAAAAATAACCGAAATTTCGAACGTATTAGAAAGGATTAAAAGCGTTTAAAAACAATGGCAACAAACTTTAATATTCCCTGTTAATAATAACATAAACATTTTGATGATAAAACTTTACTTTTATTATTTGGGAGCCCTTCTAACATCATGCTATGCCGTTTTTTCAGCAAATGCTTGGCGGTCAGTCAGTCAGTTAAGTGCCATACGTGATACACGCTTTAGGCGATCATGTCTCGAAAGAGACATAACTGACTGGGCAGAAGATTATCCCGCAGTAGGTTGCCATTGCTTTCTGCGGTAGATTAGTTGACAGCTATAGAACCCAATCTGTCCTATTATTTGACTCATAACTAGAGGGGAAGAAATGTATTATATTATTAAGTAGTAATTAGTGGGTGATCAGTTTATTACTTCATTACAATAGAAAACCGATCTCTCATTTTATGCCCAGTAGAAGCCTTAATCATGTCTCCAACTATTATATTCAGTCAGTCAGTTGAGTGCCATATGTGATACACGCTTTGGGCGATCATGTCTCTTTCGTGACATGACTGACTAGGCAGAAGATTAGTCCGCAGTAGGTTGCCATTGCTTTCTGCGGTAGACTGGTTGCCAGCCAATGCTATAAAAACCAATCTGTCCTGTTATTTAACCCATAACTGGAGGGAAGAGACGGATTAATACCTTTCGCAAGGGTATTTGTACGTAAGTGAATACAAGGAATTCAACTGGAATTCGAACTCGGCAACCCGATTTGTCGTTCCGAGTCGATATCCACTGCACCACAAGTTAAAAAAACATAATAAATAAGTAACGCCAATCTAACGTGTTTCACTTTTAGGCTTTGTCAGAGAATAAGATGTGAAGAAAAAGAAGATATATAAATAAGTAACTAGTATTTTTAATTTAGTGTGTGTGTGTGTTTGTGTATGTGTGTGTTTTGTTTTGTTTTTTTAACTTTCATTGGTTAAAAGTATATCACGTGCATTTCTCTCGGAGTTCGGAACGACACAAATTATATTAACGTTGGTTTTCTTCAATTATGTTTTACAAACACATAAGGTCACCGTACAACTACATTCGATCTGTTATCATGTCAACACAGCAACTCTCGCATTAAAACACATCTACTGTCGGGTTAAAATAGTAGTTAAAAATATTTGAAAACATTTGATTACGGAGAATATTTTCTAAACTTTTAACTTAAGATTCCTAAGTACTTAAAAGATTATGTAAGGTTCAATTACGCCTGAAGTTTTCGTAGAACAACAACCAACATTAAATCAAACTGCCAAATCCAGGAATGCCTGAAAGCAGTTACTGTTAGTTGTAAAATGCCTTTCTACACTCTATTAAACTTAAAATAGATAAAATAGTTGTTTCAAAAATCAGATTAATTATACTTTAAATCAGACAATATTCTCCAAATAAAGTTTCAGAAGTGTATATTTTATTTTTGAAAGAATTTTAACAAAGAGAATTATATTGCGATGTAAGAAAAAAGAACGCTCTATAAACTATTTTAGTAAAAAAAGAAAAAAAAAGATTCCTGTCAAATTAAATTTAAAATACAACAAAGTCTGTTACTTATTGTATACATTGAACAATCTATTAGCTTGAAATTAAAGTTTAATTAAAAAGAAAAAGAAAAGCTTCAAAAAGATATTTCATTTTTAAAAATTCATCTTTTAGTTTGAAATTAAATTTTAATTTCAATCTAATAGATGAATTTTTAAAAATGAAAAGTATTTTTGAAGCTTTTATTTATTTAAAAAAAATAAATAAATAAATAAAAGCTTCAGAAAGATTTTTCGTTTTTAAAAATTCATTTTTTAAACCTTAGGTATCACATTTTTTGTGAAGGACCCTACATAGACTCACAGGCGTTTGTGCGTAATAATTCTTTCCATCTTTTTTTCTTCTTTTCATTCGGAAATTTCAATCTCGTCTGCTTTCGTTCGGCTTTTGTGAGAGGCTAAAACATGCCGGCGAGCTTTCTCTTGTCGTTTGGCCGATCGCTTTAACAACCGACCGCTTGTCGTTCAGTGAGCCACGCCCTGCGCTGTCGGTCGGTCGCCCAGAAAGACAGTATCACAAAAGATGAAGGGAAGGGGGTGGCCAGGAGAGCAAATAAATAGAAAAACAAACTAACAATAAAAGCCGATCAAATGACAGTGGGACGCGCCGAAGGAAATTAAAAATTACAAGAAATAAGGAGACGAAGCTAAAAAACAAAAACAAAAAAAAAAAAAAATGATGGAGGGAATAAAAAAGGGGAGTTAAAATGAACTTTTTGTAGCGTCGCTAATGTTTGTTTATGTTATCTACAGCAACTGTATTTTTTTAAGGCTAAAAAGAAAGAAAATGAAAAGTAAAAGATAAAAAAGTTAAAAAAAGAAACGACCTAACCAGCGGGGTGTTGTGCCCCCTACCCGACAAAACACGACCCAATTGACATTGCTTTAGAATTCGTCTTCAACGGACAGATGTGAGATTTTCCCCACATCTCGTTTTTAAGAAATTCTTTTAAACTTAAAAAACAAGTAAGCAATCGGCTGTATTAAAAAAAAAAAAACTATGGCTGTTTATTGTTACTGGTGCTGTTTGTTGTTTTCTTAATTCGTCTTTTTTCAAATACTCTCGTCTTGATTGGCACATTTTTGGTCTCTGAGACAACGTCGTCCTCGGGTAATTAAATTTACTGATTTCGTCGGGATGTTTCTACATCTTCGTCCATAGAAGCTCATAGATAGACGCTTGTTGATGACCGGAGATCTTTCCCCCATGCGGCACCTCAGTGCATATTGAGGCACATAAAGGGACAAGTTTCGTTAGATACAAAGAAAAGAGTGTTGGATTGTGATATTCATCCTCTTATACGGCATTGAATACTGGACAATCACCACCACGAATAGGGAGAAAACTAAAAGTAAAAGAAATTTGGTTCTACAGAAGGATACTGAGAATTTTATAGAGGTCGCAAGTAAGCAACAAAAATCTTAAAGGAAATGGCAACAGAAAGAAAATTTGTACTTAAAACCAGGAAAAACAAAAGAAATCCTTAAATGAATAATGAGGAAGGAAGAGACACCTTGAAGTGGTGTAATAGCAATTTTCTAAGTGCAGCATAGATGTGGCACAAGGCCGAAAGTGTGGGGGAGCCAGTGAGGATCGAACACACTAATCAATTGCAAAGATTCTAACAAGAAAAGCCTGCTAACCATTTACCACCTCGAGGTGCCTTGACGTGGTGTAATCGTTAGCAAGGATGTCTCGCTAAAACACTTACGACTGATTAGTGACTCCTATCCTCACTGGGTGCCCCTTAGGTTTAGAAAATAGACATAATGAGGAAAGATGGTTTTGAATTTTTAACCCCCACAGAGCATACTGAGATGGGGGAAAGCAGCGAACTGCTTACCTGACGAGTTTGGATGAATAGATGGCGGGTCGGGGTCAAGAGCCTTAGCAAAGGCGCTACTATAGCGTGGGGTCTACCTCAATATAGCGTGAGGTCTGCCTCCCGTTTTGTGTAACCGGATAAAAGTTATCTTACATCAGGGTTTCTCTTATATCCGGGTTTGGTCTATTTTATATACATTACCACATGCTCTAATTTGGGACCAGAGAAAATCTCTCTTATATCCGAGTTGCTCTTATATCCAGGTTATACTGTATAAAATGAGGTCTACCACAGCATCGAACTTATAATATTGTATGTATATACCTATTTATTTCAACCTTATATTAATATTTATATATCTATATATGCTATTTATATTTATATACTAACGGAACCCGTGGAATTTCCACGGAAGGATAATTATGATTTCCTAGAAAAAATGTTACTTTGTCATACTACAAATGATAGTAACGTCTTCAAACATAAAGGTATTGGATAATAACATAACGATAACACAGAGTGTAATAAAAGTAATGTCCATAGAAGCTTCTTTACTGTACAAGATTTTGAAAGAGAAAATGTTTTTTTTTTTAATTACTGAAAAATCATGGCTCCTGTGTCCATTGTAAACATTTTTATCGAGATTTTAAAAAAATAATAATTTAAAAATAATTTCATTCATTTGTGAATGAGTACTGGTAGTTTCATTAAAATCCGACAGTTATTTGATTTTTGCGAGAATTTCCAAATTAATGTGTTTGTCACCGACAAAGTGTGATGCAATCATTACGTTTCCATTGTAAAACAGTCGTAATGTTTCTTTAGCCGCTAACTCAAATCAAAACAAAACTTTCTGACAAAATTCCAAAAATGTTAGAAGGGATTAAAAAATTTTGAAAAATAATTAAAGTTACTTTAAAAGCTCCTGTGCCCATTGTAAACAGAAAAGACCAACTGAGTCATGGCCAAGGGTGTAGAGGCCAGAAATGTCGTTATTAGGTCGCGGGATACGACAACGAACCAACCTATTTTTACTATATTGTACAGTACACACACATATACACACACAATTACTCTACAACCACCAGCTTAAGCTGCTACTGATACGATAATGCTATAAGCTCTCTCCTCCTACTCTCTCACTCTTTACTACCCTTCCGTTTTGCAAAAGTGAGCGAAAGGCTGAGGAGAGTAAAAAAATAGAGGAGAAGGAAAAGCTCGTGTAGAGAGTGTGGTGTAACGGACAGAGGAACTCAGTAACTAAGGCAGGAACACACAGAATTATAATATAGATTAAAGGCAGAAAGGTAAAAATAAACACGCTATAAAATACAGTACATATAATTTTTTAAAAAATCATCTCACCTCAAGCAAGGCATTCCACTGCCACTATTGCGCATGGGGCTACATAGGGGGAAGGTAAAGAGAAGGAGTGGTTAGACATAGGGAATGTCAGGAGGAAGGTGACAGATGAGTAAGGATACCGAGCATGAGGGTTGGGCAGATGGGAAGAGTGTTTGATAGAATGGGAGCAGGTTAATGTGTTAGGAGGTGTCTATTGACCTTACATTTAAACTCCTGGAGATTGTAGCCGTCGGGGAAGCAATCGTGTGGAAGAGAATTCCACAGTCGAGAAGTGCGAAGAAAGAAACTGTTGGAGTAGAAGTTACGGCTGCATTTTATCGGTTTCACTGTAAAAGGGTGGGATCTAGTTGCTAATCTAGTATCTCGTTCAAATTCGTATTTAGGGGGCACCAGTGATCTAAGTTCATCGGAGCAGAAGTCGTGAAAGTATTTATAGAAGATACACAGGGAAGCCACGTCACGCCGGTGGGAGAGAGACTGCAGGCGGTCTGCCAAGTCGGTATCTATCACACTACAGACCCTCCTCTGAACCTTATCGAGAAGCCCGAGGAGAACAGCAGGGGCACTCGACCAGATATGGCAGCAGTATTCAATGCACGGGCGGATGGTAGATTTATAAATGTGCAGTATAGATTTAGACGGAAAAAACTTCCGGGCCCTACACAGAGAACCGACTTTCATAGCAGCGGATTTAGCAATGGATTCGATATAGTCATTCCATTTGAGGTCCGCTGAAAGTGTGAGACCAAGGAGGCGTAGTGTTTTACTCTGGGAGGCAAGCCTGGTCCATGTTAATGGGAGGTAGGTGAGATTGTCGATGATGGTTAATTGAGAGAAGCTTCGTTTTAGAAGCATTAAAATTTACTAGCCATTTCTTACCCCAGTCCAATATGGATTGGAGGTCTTTTTCAATCTCGGTTGCGAGGTTAGCTTTGACGCCTACACCAGATTTTTGTAGGAGGCGAGAGTAAACTGTGGTGTCATCGGCGTACAAACCTATTTGGGATCTTATGGAATCAGGGAGATCATTAATGTATATCAAGAAGAGTGTAGGACCTAAGATGGAGCCTTGGGGGACACCTGCATTTGTATGGTAGTTCTGAGAGGCATGTCCGTTTAATACCACCTTCATTGTGCGGTTAGAGAGGAATGACTGGATTAGTTCAAACAAATGTCCAGTTATACCATAGCTCCGCAGTTTACATAGAAGGCCAGCATGCCAAACTCTGTCGAACGCCTTTGATATATCCAATGCAACGGTTCGGGCTTCGCCATTCCTGTCGAGTGCCTGGTATATGTACTCGGTGATGGTCGTTAGCATATCAGCAATAGACCTGGTGAAGCGGAAACTATATTGCTTGTCCGAGAGGAGCCTGTGTGCTGTGAGATGCTGAACCACCTCGGCGTTGATAATGGCTTCGAACACTTTGCTAACACTTTTTTAGGAGGCGAGTGTAAACTGTGGTGTCATCGGCGTACAATACTATTTGGGCTCTTATGGAATCAGGGAGATCATTAATGTATATCAAGAAGAGTGCAGGACCTAAGATGGAGCCCTGGGGGACACCTGCATTTGTATGGTAGTTCTGAGAGGCATGTCCGTTTAATACCACCTTCATTGTGCGGTTAGAGAGGAATGACTGGATTAGTTGAAACAAATGTCCAGTTATACCATAGCTCCGCAGTTTACATAGAAGGCTAGCATGCCAAACTCTAATATTTTAGTGATAAACAATGATCAAGATGTGATTGAAACCGCTGGTTTGTTCAGGCCGAGGAGGATTCTGATTGAGAAGCTTTATTTACTCCTTTTTATTTGGGCAGGTCACGTGTTTTAAAAAACGCGAGACAGTACGTAATATGCCGATCAATCGAAAATGGTGGGAAATTTTACTTTATTTTTTTTTTCAAATCAGAGAAAAAAAATTAGATTAGAATCAATATAATTTCGGTTTAAAATACACTAGTATATTTTCCTTGCTGGAATTGAAATTTAATCTTTTGGCTTTAAATTAAAGCTAATTTTAAAACTTGAAGATAACTTATTTATTTTAAAAATTTAAATTTAAATTTAGGTTTCGAAAATGGGTAGAGGTACCTATATAAATAGGTACCTCCACTCAGTTACTGAGAAAGCAGTATAGCATGATGTTAAAGTTTTTAAAAGGTTTATGCTGTTATTAAGAGGAAAGATCAAATTTTGTTGTCATTATTTTAAAATATTATTTAATCCTTTCTAATACGTTCGAAATTTTAATTAAAATTTATTTTTGTTGTTTCCCGTCAGCAATTCACGCTATGTTTAGGTAATATTACGCAATTCGTTTTTTGGCGTTGAAAGACACATTAATTTGAAAATTCTTGCCAAAATTAACTAATTGTCTGATTTTAATGAAACTTTCAGAACTTATTCACAAATTAATGAAATTATTTATGCAATTTTTATTTTTAGAAAATTTTGGTATAAATATTTTTTTACACATATTTCCCCACCACTTCAATTAATTGCATAAAACTTCTAGAAAAACATTATCTATACCAACGTTTTATTTATTAGTTAAATGCAGGAATCATTGGGAAATGTAAATCATGTAATATTTTTTTTAATTACCGGATCATTTTTTCGAAAATCTGCTCCGAATAGTAAAATAAAAATGCATTAAAACTACGCTAGTTTTAATGGAGATAAAGTTTTAATTAATTTCATAAATAATATAATTTTAGAATATATTATGAAGAAGAAAAAAAATTTGATGAATAATGAATTTTTATAAGAATTTTTTTTCCCTTTTTCTTTGCTGATTAAAATTTCAAATATCTTTTTAAATTTCTTTCAGTTACTCAGTGTCTTCGGTTATTAATTCATTAAAGAAAGACTTTATTTACAAATCGAAAATATATAAGCTTAATTCAAATCATTTAGAATTAAAAGTTTAAAAATAATTTCTAATTTTCGTATTATCTTAAACTGCACATTTTCTTTTACGATAGAAACTTATAAAACACTTATTAAAAGGACACATGTTTTAAGGTGTTGTTTCCCTTAAAAATTTAAAACTGGATTATGTTAACTTTTGGTCACCATGCTTCCAGATTGATTTTCCAAAAATAACAAGTGAGAGATGTATATTTTATTTTTGCAAGAAATTTTAAAACCGAGAATTAACTTCTGTTTACAAATATGTCGATCACTCAAAAAATGGCCAAAAAATTGAATATTTTAAAGAAAATCTCAAAATTTTAGATTCCAATGAAATACACCCGAATATTTTGCATAGTGGAAATAATAAATGTAATCATTTAGCCTTCAATCATTTAAGTGCCATACGTGATAGATACTTTGGGCGATCATGTCTTGAAAGAGACATGACTGCTTGGGCAGAAGATTATTGCGCAGTAGGTTGCCATTGCATTCTGCGGTAGACTGTTTGCCAGCTAAGGCTATAGAACCCAACCTGCCCTGTTTAACCCATAACTGAAGGAAAGAGACGGATTAATACCTTTCCTAAGGATATTTGCATATAAGTGAATGCAGGGAATTCAACTGGAATTCGAACTCGGCTCCCCGATTTGTCGTTCCGAGTCGATATCTACTGCACCACAACGCATATTTAGCTTTCAGTTAAGCTAACATTAAAGTTAGTAGAAAAAGATTTTATTTTTAAAAATTCAGTTTAAAACTTAGTTATCGAAAATGGAGCGGAGGTATCTAGATATAAATATCCATGTCAGACTTCACCTGACCTGATCACATGAGGGGAGGGGCATAATAGACCTCCGTGCTGCACACGGGTAGACGATATATTGAAGTAGACCTCACGCTATAGTAGCTAACATTAAAGTTTGTAGAAAAAGATTTTATTTTTAAAAATTCAGTTTAAAACTTAGTTATCGAAAATGGAGCGGAGGTATCTAGATATAAACATCCATGTCAGACTTCACCTGACCTGATCACGTGAGGTGAGGGAAATAGTAGACCTCTATGCTGCACATGGGTAGACGATATATTGAAGTAGGTCTCACGCTATAGTTGCACCGAGAGAAAAACTGTTAAGGGTCACAAAATATAGGAAGTTGTGGAAGAGGCGCGACAAACAGAAAAAATGTTTTGAAGAAGGCAATGAAATTTGATAATGTTTGCAGCAAAGACTGATTAAAAATATTCAACACAGCACCGTTTACGTGAAAGAAGTTGCTAGTATAGTATGTGATCAACACGCCACCTTGATCTACAGCTTAAATCTAGACAGGCTTGTAATCTACATTCAACATTATAATGTTGTTGTGGAGTAGTTTTTGCACTGAAGGTTATAATCGTGAGCGCTGGCAAGACAAACCTCTGCATGGCCAATATCCAGTACGTGCCAATAAATCTAATGTTGACAAAGTTAATACTCATCGATGGTTACGTGCATCTGGATTAAAGTCCGAAACTGAAGGCTTTATTCTTGCAGCACAAGACCAAAGTCTTTTCACGAGAAACTTTCAGGCAAATATTATGCATAATAATATGGATCCAAAATGCAGGTTTTGTGATAAACACCAAGAAACAATAGACCACCTAATCTCAGGCTGTTCTGTGCTTGCCCCAAATGAATATAAAAATCGCCACGATAGAGTTGGGCAATATTTACATTGGGCAATATGCAAACATTATGGAAAAGCTGTAGGCAAACACTGGTATGAACATCACCCAGCACCGGTTACAGAAATAGAAGATGTAACCATTCTATGGGATTACACCATCTACACAGACAGAAAAATTGAAGCAAACAGGCCAGACATTATTGTTAAAAACCAGAAGGAGAAAACTTGTCTATTAATTGATATGGCTTGTCCAGCGGATTGTAACATAGCAATCAAGGAATTTGAAAAACTGTCAAAATATAAAGACCTGGAAATTGAAATAGGAAAAATGTGGAAATTGAAAACAAGAGTTGTGCCAGTGATAGTAGGTGCACTTGGAATGATAAAAAATGGAACAAAACAACACATTGAAAGAATCCCTGGAAACCCCAGCTTAAGAGATATACAAAAAATTGTCTTATTAAGTACAGCCCACACACTAAGGAAAACTTTATCTATGTAATGCTGGAGATGATAGGGAAGATAGAAAAACATGAAATGGAGCCATAACAACACGCCACTACCTGCCTTAGGTCTCCCCGCAGACTTGGTTGGTAGTGAGACCAAAGCAGAAATCGAAATATGATGAAAAATGACATAATAATAATAATAATAATAATGGTGATTGTTGTAGGCTGATGTTCTTTTCGTTATTTTCCATGATATTCTTGGAGCGATTTGTTTTTGTTTTTAATCTCCAGAAAATCTTCGCATATTTACTATTTTTAAAGAACTTTTGTGGGTATAGAATTTTTATTTCCAAAACCATTCAGTTATTCCTATGTATATTTTTCTTCGTAACTGCTGATTTTACAGTGGCTTGATATATTACATTGAACTTCAAGCAATTTCCGTTTAGAGTACATTCGTTCTTTATTCTGCAGTTACACGTAGGTTAAATTTGTTCAGGTGGTTTGTTGATTGATTTCCTATCGTACCTTTTTGTTATTTGTGTCATATTCTCGGTGCAACTGTAGCTGATTTTTACTGTGTTTTCGTTGGATATCTTGTGAAGAGTGCGTGATGCGGGGAAGAGTTTGTGTTTGAGTTTAATGAATATTTTTTCTACGTCAGTTTTTACGTTTTTTGATGTAAGGTGGGTTGAACTATATGATGTTTCTCTTTCTGTTGGCTTTTTTGCGCTGTGTAGTGTGAATGTAAATGTTGTCTGGAATCCACTGGTTTTTTTCGGGGGGGATGTTTCATAGTCTGTCTTAGCTTCCTTGAATATCGTTTCACTGGAAGAATTGTCGGAAAGTCTGGGGTATCTGTTTGATTATTGATGGCGGCTGGTTGGAAGATGTGTGTATATGTAATGGTTTATCACTGAGTTTTCTGTATGGTTTATATTTACTTTTTCTTAGGTTGGAGGTGACATCTAGAAAATTTACATCGCTTAGGTTAGTTTTTATATCTATGTCGAATCTTATATTAAAAAAATCTTTATGATTGTTTTTCTATTTTTATCTGTGTTTTGTTTGTTCTAGTTTCTTAAGATTATGAGACTGTCGTCTCTGTAGACTCTTGTATCATTTTTATCGACTATTTTACTTAGTTCGTGCAGAAAATATATATCTATGAGTTCGCAAGTCACTGCACCGTCAAAGCTTCCCATTTTATTTCTTTTTCCATGCGTCTTCATTGTCGAATAATATTGAGTTTAATTACTTTTATTTCGTTTGTGTTTATTTTTATTTGCTCTTGGACTAAGGAGATGGCCTTATCTAGCAATAGACTTGCAAACCCAGGCATGCATTCTGCAGACATGAAACGTCGCCCTAAACCGTCGTTCGCACAACAAAGTCATAATTATATCAACCGTTTAACAATGATTTGTTGCTTTTGACATGACTCCATTATAAGCTGATGAGTTTCACAAATCACTTCTGAAAAGATTGTTGCTAAGTTTCACGGATTTTAGAAATTCAGCCAAACTCGGACCAAATGAGATCTAACTAGCGGTAATTAAACAATTCCGGAAAATATTCTTTTTGGAAAATGAAGTCGCATTGGAGCTGCACGACTGGAGCATTTTCTACTGACGATTGACAAATTAAAATTGTTGTGGCTCGCCAACCTGTTGTGAAGCTGTGGCGAAACTTCGCCGCAAAGTTGTAGTGACCGCTTTGGTCCGGAAGTAAGACACGGAACAAGAAGGTTGGTTCAAAACAGTGTATTAGTATAATAAGAAATAAGATATTCAAAGGGAGTGTTAATAATAAGTAATATAGAAAAAAGTAAGTCCGAAGGTATTATTACGCTGCTTATTGCCTGACTAGTAGCTGTCGTTAAATGCCTTTGTTCACTGCTCTCGTTAATTGCTTTTGTCAACTGCCCTTGGAAGTCACGCAGGTAATTACTTATAACAAGAGGAAGAGCCCATTCCTCGTAGGAGCGCACCATAACAAAAATGAAAAGTAAGATATAAAAAATGAATCCTAACACCAACTTTTAACTTTATTTGAGACTCAGGCTTTACCTTTCTGTACGCTACACGACTTGGGTTAGGCTAGGGGAGATAGATAGATAGATAGATAGATAGATAGATAGATAGATAGATAGATAGATAGATAGAGAGTGTGTGTGAGCGTGAGAGTGAGTGAGAGAGAGAGAATGTGTGTGTGTAATATAAGGCCAATGTTGGGCTACTATTTTGACGAGAATAAGGAGTGGCACTGAAGAGGGATATCTCACAGCTGACTGTCTTCGCTACTCTAGCAAAATACCCTCGGTAAACGTAGTCTCGTCCGTTTGTTCTGCCCGCTTCAACTGACACAACAGGGTCACCAGGTGCAGATACGAAAAAAGCAGAGAACAAGAGGAGTGTCTTCGTATTCAGTCATTATATGGAAATTACCAACATTTCTTTCTTCTTTTTCTTTTTTTCAATATTGTTCCTAAAATCTTGTGTTAACCAACTCAGTCCTAAACGCAATAGAAAATAAAATATAAAAATAGCGACATCCCAGGAAAAGAAAAGATCTACAACACTGAAAAAGAAAGTTAAATAAAAGAAACATCTTTATTATTATCAAAGAGTTTTAACCAAAAGTTAATGAGTCAGCATTACGAGCATTACAATAGAACATCGCCCACAGACCGATTTTATGAGGAGATAGGACCGACAAAAGATCCTTTAAGTGATACATTTATCTCAAGCGTAATAAAAAATAAATTATTAGAAATGAAACTGACAATATTAAGTGCGTTAACAAAAAAAAACTTTAAAAAACCCCAGTAAAATGTATAACCGTGCCTTTACTCTGACTTCGTCCATAAGATAGGGTGGGGCATATCCAATAGCCAGCTCAGCGTGGGAGAGAGGTGGCGGCATCTTTTGAGTCAACAATACTTGGACTAACGGCAAAACAGCAACAAAAAAGAAAAAACGTAAACGAAAAACTGCTAAGCGTTTTCCTAAATCGACCTTCGCACGGCAAAACCACAATTTTCGGTACCGCCAGTCATTTTTGATATCTATTAAACAGAATTTTTTAAAATGAAAAAATTTTCTTGAAACTTTAATTTTAGTTTTAATTGAAAGCTAAATGATTAAATTTACTATTTCCAGTAAGCAAAATACTCTGGTTTATTTCAACAGAATTTACATTGATTGGAATATAATTGTTTGAGATTTTTTCTTCAGTTTTTGAATTTTGCCGACATTTTTGAACGATCGACACATTTGTAAACAAAAGTTAATTCTCGGTTTTAAAAATCTTGCAAGTATTCTCTATACATCTGTGACACATTATTTTTTTTTTTTTTTGAAAATTAGCAAATTTTATGTTAAATTAATCTGATTTACACTAGTATTACTTATTTATAGCGTGAAATTTAGAATAAAACTATTTCTTTATCAGAGATTTGAACTTTTGATCTGCCTGCCATATATCAAAGCGTGTTGAAAAGTTCCTGGTTAGAGAATATAAAAGTGTATGGCGTTTATAAATGACAAAATTGTACAATTTTTTGCGGGTAAAAGAGGAAACTCTGACCTTTTAATTTGCACATAGAAATTTCCATGCAAAAAAACAAAGAAACTTCAAACACACACAAAAATATTCAAATTATTTAAAAAAATATGGAGCAAAATCGATTTTCATTAAACTTTTCTATTTTCGATAGGCAATATAATCATCACTTCTTAACTAAAAAATCTAACCGCAACAAATCATTGATGATTTTTAAAATATTTTTGAAATTTTATAAATTGTTATAATAAAAAAATGAAAACAATTTCTTTAAAATTTCATTAGTAATCGAAAAAAGTTTTTTTTGTTTTCAGACTATAATGTCCTTAATTTTTATTATTTATTCAAGCAATTAAAAGCTCATCAAATTAAATTATATCAGGGTTTTATTGCATTTTTATTTTACTCTTCGGAGTAGATTTTCGGATACAGAGGCAAAATTTAAAAAAAGAGTAGATGATTTATATTTTCCAACGAGGAATTAACTAATAAAATTATAGTTTGCAGCAAATTAAAATTTATTAAAATTTCGTGGATTTACGTGGAGGGGAGGTAACAGTGGTAAAAAAAAAATTATCAAGATTTTAAAAAAAAATGTAATTTCAAAAATAATTTCATTCCATTGTGAATAAGTACTGAAAGGTTCATTAAAATTCGACAATTATTTGATTTTTGCAAGAATTTCCAAATGAATTTTTTTGTCACCTGGAAAAAAGTGGATGATGCAATCATTACGTTTTTCCATTGTAAACAGTCGTAACGTTTTGATTACCCGCTAACTCAAATCAAAACAAGATTTTCTACCAAAATTTTGAACATTTTAGAAAGGATTAATTTTTAAAAAAAAAATAATTAAAAATTACTTTGATTTCTCCTCTGAATAATAATATAAACATTTTAATGGAAATAGTTCGTTTTTATTAAGCTTGGGACCCTTTTATTCATCTGTTTTTTAAATATTTAGTGGAGGTACTTAAATGATATCAATCGTCAAACAAACACCAATTGGAAAGGGAGTAAGCAGCGAAACAAGCATCAATAAATAAAAAAAAACAATTATAACTTAAAGACCCCGCATTCTAAAATGTATATAATGATAATAAAAATAGAAAATTACATACGTCAAACCTTGCTTACGTCACAACACACTTTGTCTACGTCACAGCACTCAGAAGACCTACGAGACTCACCAATTGTCTCTACCTACTCTGATAAAGTTTTAAGAATGTCGAAAACTCGGACCATCTTGTATTTTTCTTCCGAAGTGAACATTATGTTGAAAATTCCTCCTTGTCTGAGAAGGATTATTCACAATTTGAAAAAGGCGATCATTAAAATTAATCGACACAAATTATTCGTTGTTTTTAATATTTCCCTGTCTAAATACACAGAATATATATATATATATATATATATATATATATATATATATATACTAGCAGTATAGCCCGGCGTTGCTTGGGTGTAATGAAAGCTTTAAAACTAATCCATGGTGTCCTGGAGCTCAGACTCAGCCTAAAGAATATTTGAAATAATAAAACAATTGCGACAATTTACCAATCTCACCTAGTATATATGGAACCGCTACATCGAATCCATAGCTAAATCCACTGCTAAGAAGGTTGGGTCACTGTGTCGATCCAGGATGTTTTTTCCGCCTGAATCCATCCTGCATATATACAAGTCTACCATTCGACCGTGCATGGAGTACTGCTGCCATTTATGGTCAGGCGCCCTTGCCGTTCACCTCAGTGTTCTCGACAGGCTCCAAAGGAGAGTCAGTAACCTGATAGGTGCTGACTTGGCGGCTCGACTACAGCCACTTCCCCACCGATGAAATGTGGCCTCCCTTTGTTCTATAAATACTTTCATGGCTTCTGCTCAGACGAACTCAAGTCACTGGTGCCTCCTCAACAGGTGTTTACTCGTGCAACCAGAATGGCAACTGGGTCCCACCCATTCACAGTCAGGTTAGCCAAATGCAGACGATATTTCTACTCCTGCAGCTTCTTCTCTTGCACTTCCAGCCTGTGGAACTCGCTCCCATATTCTTGCTTTCCTGATGGCTACAACCTCCAGAAATTTAAATGCAATGTCAATACTCATCTACTAACCACTGGACTCTAGCCCTTCCCCCACCCCGTATATCCTTCCCTTTCTCTCCACCCTTGAAATTGTCAACACACCTACATTTTCATCTTTCTCTTGTTCCTTTCTAATTGGTTTGTACTCCTCTTCTAATTAATCTTCTTTCAGTTATGCCCGGGGTGAAATGATTATAAAAAAATAGTGATGATCCACGTATACTGTCTTAATAATATGTATAGGAAAAAACTACTAAAAAGTTGTAAGTTTAAAAATGTATTTTTTTTTTTTACAGTATTTATTAATTTCTATTATAATATATAATATTTGATATTTCAAACCGTCCTCGGCCTTTCATCAGAAACAGATGATTTTAAAATTTAAATTAGGAGCGTTCGTGGAGAGATTGTTTACATCACGTGACGCAGAAAGCGACAGGTTTTTAAAAAATATTTGTAAACGTAGACCTATCTTTAATAATACTTATAAATGTTGTTTGAAAGAAACTTTTTAAGTGTGTCTAAAAAATGTTTAACTACTGAAATATTTATAAAGATTCAAAACACCTAGCCTGTATGTATTTAATTTTAAAATCCAGTACTTTTCTTTCTTTCTGCGTGAGTATGTAGAACTAAACTCAGAATCTATTAGTAAACATTTGTAGTTTTCTAATGTGTGTCCTGGTTGAATGAAGTGTTCTGCTATGGGTGAATACGGGTTGTTTTGGCGGATGCTTAGTTTATGATTATTGAAATGGAATCTAAAGCTATTTCCAGATTCACCAATATATCTACTATTTGGAGATATTGAACAGAAGAGAAAATATATTATGTTTTGGCTGTCACAGGTGAGGTGTAATTTGATGTTGGTGTTAGGTAGAGAAAATACTGCATCGTTTACTAAATGTTTGCAAACTAAACAACGGGATTTCTGAAATTTGAAATTCCCTGATAGGTTTGTATTTTTTAGATATTTGGTAGAAGTGAGGATAGCTGATAAGTTGGGTGTTTGTTTCATTGTATTTATGGGTGATTTATCGAAAATGTCTTTGATTTTTTTTGTTCGATTGAAGGTTCTTGTAATCATTTTTTAAATTCTGAATAAGTATGTGGGAATATTGATTGTGGTTAATATTTTCGGAGTCTACACACACACACAAAGTTCCATTTATAAATAAGTTTATATACGGACGTGTCGCATGTTGTGAACAAACACACCACGTGATGTAAACAAAAAAATATTCGGACGCTATCGTGAAATACGTTTCTAATTCAAATTTAAACATCACTCGTTTCTGATGAAGGACCGAGGGCGGTCTGAAATATAAAATACATTAATAAAAATAAACAAATACTGTCCCAAAAAAGTACATTTTTAAATTCAAAACTTTTTATTAATATTCTTTCCTATATATATATATATATATATATGATAAATTGACTTTTTTTTTTTACGGTTTATTAACCAGAAAATGTTTTTGGACTCTAAGAATGTTTTGGAGATAATAAACATTTACTGATACAAGTCGTACTAATTAACCCATACTTAGGAGAGTAGAGGTGGATACATATCTTTTCCAAGGGGATTATTTGTGCGTAATTGACTATAAAGAACCCAATTAGAATTGGAACTCGTCTCTCCGATTTCCAGTACCGAGCAGCTATTCATTAAACTATAAAGCATATCCCAACTTACTGCACTTTGTATTCCCAAGCGGTCGCCCATCTATATACTGACCTAGCTCAACGTTGCTTAACTTCAGTGATTGTACGAGAACCGGTGTTTCGATCTGATGTGGACGTAAGATTTATAATAAAACAACTAATCTCATTATTGAATATGCGTTGTGGTGCAGTGGATATCGGCTCAGAACGATAAATCAGAGAACCGAGTGCGAATCCCAGTTGAATTCACTTACACGCAAATACCATTGGGAAAGGCATGAATCCATCTCTTCTCCATCCAACTATGGGTCGAATAGCAGGACAGATTGTGGACTATAGCCTTGATTGGCAACTCACAGCGGGAAAATAGTTAATCATGACTCGAAAAAGACATGATCGCCCAAGAGTATATCATGTATGGCATGACTGACTGTGAATTTAAAGATAAACTATGGAAGATGCTAAGTGATATATTTTGCTGCTTAATAAACTGTTGAAGTAGAAGTAGAGTTTACATTTAACTATTTAAATGGTAAAAGGGTGGGACTTAGATGCCAACCTAGTCAGTCATTTAAGTGCCATACGTGATACACGCTTGGACGATCATGTCTCGAAAGAGACATGACTGACTGGGCAGAAGATTATCCCGCAGTAGGTTGCCAGTCAAGACTATAGAACCCAATCTGTCCTGATATTTAACCCATAGCTGGAGGGAAGAGACGGATTAATACCTTTCCCAAGGGTATTTGTGTGTATGTGATTGCAAAGAATTCAACTGAAATTCGAACTCGGCGCCCCGATTTCTCGTTCCGAGTCGATATCCAATGCTCCACAACGCACATCCGACCTAGTAGCACACTCAAACTCTCGTGAATGGGGTATCAGGGTAAAAGGCACATCTGAACAGTTGCCTTGAAAATATTTGTAGAAAAGACAGAGGGAAGCCACGTTGCGTTGGTAAGAAAGTGACTGAATTTTAGATTCGGCGTTCAAAAAAATTACAATAGGCGTCTCACAACAGGAGTTAGCTTATCATCCAATTAGCTTTCGTATTATACGATTTCTTCTTTTTGTTCTGTGCAATGTGTCCCCTCAGGAAGCTGGGGTTCATGGCTTTCCACTATTTCCTCTTCATTGTAGGCCTTAATATTTTTTTAGTTTTTGTTATCTCTCTTAGACCCTGTTCTACTATCCATTTATACAAGATTACTAGGTAGGTTATGCATTCATTTCCTCTATCTCTTTTACCTTTACCCTGTCTTGTGAGTATCAAATTTTCCAAGCCCTCTTTCCTCATAATGTGCCCGTTAAGTTTTAAGCATCACTTTTGATGTTAAGTACAGGCGTTCTTTTTATATTAATCATCAAAAGATTGCTTCATGACTATTTTTTAGTTAATTGACGCCCAAATAATGAGAATATCAACCCGAGAATTAATTATTTGTAATGAAGTATAAAATTCTGCATCTATCACAAGACAACGAATATTATGTTCTGGCGATTATTGAAATCAATACATTAAAGAATTTGGTTAGGCGTTGGTTAATGACTGATGGTAGCAGCTAAGATCCAGGTTTAAGTGATGCTTGGATTTGTACAAATGTCCTTTTTTCCCCATTTTCTCTAAAACTTCGTCGTTTTAATTTAGGATTTAATATAACTGTTTGTGATCCATAGCAAAAGCGAATTATTATTATTATTATTATTATTATTGTTGTTGTTGTTATCGTTGTTGGTGTTGTTTGAAAACAAGTGACACCCTGTGTCGAGCGTTGCCCCAAAACGACCACCCATGTCGTCTACAAACTGTTATCTATTTGCGCATGCGCGTGAATGAATGGCCGCCCAGGTTGTATTTCCTCGTATTTATGCGAAGAGTGGTGATAAATAAATTGGCCAACCAAGCAATTTGTCTCTGTTAATTACCTTTGCACAAAGGTGGCGTACTTGTAAGTTGGTATCTTTCGAGGATTGTTCGGCGTTGATCTTTTAACCGGATTCGAATCTTGTTTCAATCCCGGCGGTGATAATTGGTTGACTTATTTGGAATTATTTGATAAATGGCCGCCAGTGATTTCCAGCTAGCGACACGACGCGGATAGGAAATGAACTTCGGATATTTAGAAACGAAAAAATAAAAAAAAATATTGAAAGAAAAATAAGTAGAATCGACCCAGAGGTCAAAAGCGGAAAGTTCCAGGGCCGAAAATAACCGAACGAATGTTTTAATTGAAAACTGACAACAAAATTCTTTAGGACTAAGCAATTTATTTGTTTATTTACGGTTTATCGACCTTTTTAAAAATTATTTTAAGCCAGAAAATATTTTTTACATTGTAAGAAGTTTCTGGTGATAATAATCCTCTTCCCATGACTACCGTCATTCTCCATCATATATTATCAGCAAACCGCTGTATTTAATCTGTTCGTCCCCCGGTTTGGCCCTCTACCATGTAAGTTGTAGTAAAACTATAGGTTTGCATTGATATTTTCCAATCCAATATAACACCACACAATAATCTCCAACCTTGAATGACTCCTGGGCCTTGTTATTCTCTAACTCAAGCATTCCCCAATCGTGGAGCCCATAGGTCTCAAGACTATAAGGCCAATTTGGATCTCCTTTAGTCTTGGGGCCCTGATAAAACTAAAAGAAAAATAGATATAAGAACAGAGGAGATATGTTTTCTTTTCATATTTAATGAGGGTTCGTTGTTATTAATGAGAAGAGTTGAAAGCAATCCCTGCAAGATTTCATAGCAGTAATATCATTCCTATGAGCCTATAAACTTTTCAGCCGAACCTCATTCACGCCAGTAGAATATAAAAATGACATTTTCAAGAGAAATCGCTACTAGTTACATTTGAAGCCCTCTTTGGACAGTTCGATGCCATTTTTCTGGAATGAAACAATGCAGTTATTAATAAGAAGAGTTGAAATTATGGCATGCAAGATTTCACAGCTCTAGAATTCAGTCAGTTAAGTGCCATACGTGATACACGCTTGGGCGATCATGTCTCGAAAGAGACATGACTGACTGGGCAGAAGATTATCCCGCAGTAGGTTGCCATGCTTTCTGCGGTAGACTGGTTGCCGACCAAGGCTATAGAACCCAATCTGTCCTGTTATTTAACCCATAACTGGAAGGAAGAGACGGATTAAATACCTTTCCCAAGGGTATTTGCGCGTAAGTGAATGCAAGGAATTCAACTGGAATTCGAACTCGGCTCTCCGATTTCTCGTTCCGAGTCGATATCCACTGCACCACAACGCACATACTACTTCTTATTTTCATAGTAAAAAAATCCTCAGCCTAACTAGTTTCACAAAATCTGACTAAGTATCAGTATTTGTCGATCGAAATGTGAACGTTTATGAAATTTATGAAATTTTATGAAATTTATGAAAGTATTGGTAAATTTTCGTTTTGTACCCCGAAGGCCTTTACCCCTTCAAATCTTTCCAAAAACATCCTTAATTCCGTGCAAATGTATGTGCTGAACTAAAATCGATAATTGTTTATTGAAGAAACGTACCGTTTTTTCATGATATCGGCCAGAAATAAATCGGACTATATCTCACCCTTTACCACTGTTCTCACATCTGATTCACCGCTGAATGACTTGAGACGTAGGATACTTATTTCGGCCGAATTACTCCCTTTGAGCAATTACTCCACGATTTGTTTGGTTTCGGAACTCATTTTTCCGCGTAGTAATTACAAAAGGAAGTAAAAACCCCGAGAAATCGGAAAACTACGCGTGAATTCAGTCTGCAGTGAATAACATTTTTGAACCGTGGTTAGGGGGTGAGATAAACAGCGACAAGAAGTTCCATATTTTTCTGCTCGATAACATGAAAAATAGGTAGGTTTCTTCAATAAACAATTATCGATTTGAGTTGCACGGAAATAGGGATGTTTTGGAAAGATTTGAAGGGATAAAGGCCTTCAGGGAACAAAACAAAAATTTACCAAAATACTGAAATCGAATAAAGAAAAATGTTGAAAAGTTATCAATGTGGCGGCAGTACAAAAGTCCTCGTGACCGAGAGTTTGAGAGTGAAAACTTTGTTCAATCTGTTGATCAGGCCATACTATTCCCTTTCTTCCAGAAACTGCAACTAAGGCCAGTTCAACATAGTTTCAATATAAGCCACAGGTTAGCTCTGTAGTTGAGAGAACAAAAAGCTGCCTGAGCGGGTGTTTGTAACAGGGATTTGTTAACCGCACTAGCAGACGGGTATGTTATAAATCCATCAGCCGATCACTGGACATAACTTTACTTATTTTCAGATATTTTCTCAGTCAATTTTGGTTTCGGATCGACAAGAAGGTATAACAAACATAGGAAATAATGGGCCTTATCCTGAAACTACTTGCATATATTTCTAGTGAATAGGAATTAGAAGTCTAAAGAAATTGTGCCTTACCATGATATCTGGGCTGGAATATCCTTTTATATCTTGACAGAGTTCAAAAGCGTTTACGCGGTCTTGTGGGTGATGAATTATTTTAGACCCTACAACCCCTTTCCGACAGACGAAAGTTTGTCGCTATTCTATCACTATTTCTATGGCAAATGTTATATTTAGTGCCACTAGTTCAGACCTTTAGAGTCAACGTGCTATCCATTTTAGTTGTTACCGTTCTTGAAAATCCTCAAGTGATGTGGGTTCTGCTATTAGTACAGTTCTTTGTTTGTGATTCTGCAGCGTCTGTCAACAAGGTTCAGTGGTCTTCATCCAGCTCCACAGTCTTCATTAGACCAAAGTCTTTTTTTAAACATTAATCCGAGAAATCTTTTGTAGACAATTTAGATAATTCTAACAGGTTTTGGCACCATGGATAACATGGAAGTCTCAATCTGACGAGGCTATTTAAAAACATCATATATATATATATATATATATATACATATATATATCATTTCGATGGCAAATATTCAGATAAGCTAAGAGAGTATTGGATTGCTACGTGCTGTCTGTCCTTCCATATGGCAGTGAATGCTGGACAATATCATCACAGATGAAGGAAAAACCTGAAGCAACTGAAATATGGTTCTAGAGAAGGATGCTGCGAATATCATGTCAGCAATGATGAGGTCTTGGAAATGATGGAAACGAAAAGGAAATTAATACTGAGAATCAGGAAGAGACAGCTAAAATTCCCGGGACAGGCAATGAGGAAGGAAGGCTTGGAGAATCTGATACTAACAGGCGAGATAGATGGCTATACTGCTAGTAGAAAAGATAAATAGAAAGACTTTTTTTTTAGAGAAAAGCTAAGAAGAGAGACTTTAACGAAAAAAAGTGGGGTGGGGGAGAAAAATTTAAGAGAAAGAAAGAAAAATTCGCTAAAGAACGAACTGCGGTTTTTTTTAAATTTATTTTATTTATTTAATTTATTTTTTGGACGTTTTAAAATCTACATTTCTTTACCGACAACAAAATACATTTTGCAGTGTTCAGAAGATAAACAGATATTTATATCTTATTAACATAATAATGGTGGCGAGGGACAATCAAGGATTTTCTTTTCGAAACGGTCTTTTAAGAAAAAGAAAAGCGAAGCAACTAATTGTTCCTCTTCATTCATTTTTCTGCTCCTGAAACACAGCAACGACTTCCACGTTCATTCGACGATCACTCCGGAATATGAGTCCAGGCCAAGTCAGTGCAACGTGACCCCAAACAGAATAGAAGCCAAACGAAAGAGACAGGTAGAGGATGTCCTTATTTTCCACGACTCCTACATCTTTTGGGATATATATCAAACAGGTATAAAAGTTTAAATACCTGGGAAGTGTCGTAACAGAAGACGGAAAGTGCGACACAGAGATCCGAAGTCGAATTGGCATGGCGAAGGAAGCATTCCAGAAGTTGAGTAAAGTATTAAGAAACAGGATAATTTCACTAGAAACAAAGAAGAGAGTACTGGATTGCTATATGATGTCAGTTCTTCAATATGGCAGTGAATGTTGGACAATATCATCGAAGATGAAGGAAAAACTTGAAGCAACTGAAATATGGTTCTAGTGAAGAATGCTGCGAATATCTTGGATCGAGCATGTGAGCAATGATGGAAACGAAAAGTAAATTAATACTGAGAATCAGGAAGAGACAGCTGAAGTTCCTGGGGCATGCAATGAGGAAAGAGGAACACCATAAAATTCAAAGATAACTATTTTGAGCGCATTCATTTGTGATTTCTATAAGATTGGAGAGATGTTAAGATGTCTTTTGAAGAGATTTGGTAAGGGGATTGTTCAGTTCTCGCTTGCCGAAGTTGGATAGTGCTCAAAAGATGAGGTATATAGAAGAGTAAGACGCACAAGACAGAATAAAGGATAATATATGCATTAATTTTGTTTAAGGCTTAGAAATAACAACCTTCAAAACGTTTGTTATTACTATCACTTTGCACATAAACAAAAAAAAAAAAATGTAAGAGCTTGAAAAATGTAATTGATGAAATACAATTAATATTATCTCAAGGTACTTCTAACAAGGCTACACGCTCCTCCGCCAAAACTTCGCGATCCTTCAGGGGGTCGCGACACACTGGTTGAGAACCTCTGGTCTAATCCTCATCAGGCTCCCAGTCTGTTAGCATTTAAATCTTAACTCGGCTTGGTCTCTTTCTGTTTAATAGTCATTTGATCTCGGTCTATTATAGTTAAAAACTTATTTCACCTAGGTGTATTAGCGTTTCGTCTCGTACCATTAAAACAGAAAGCTCCTTTTGATTCGTTCCATTATCGTTGAAAAATTATTTTGGTTGCGTCCATTTTTGTTTAATGCTCATTTCGTCTCGTACCATTAAAACAGAAAGCTCCTTTTGATTCGTTCCATTATCGTTGAAAAATTATTTTGGTTGCGTCCATTTTTGTTTAATGCTCATTTCGTCTCGTACCATTAAAACAGAAAGCTCCTTTTGATTCGTTCCATTATCGTTGAAAAATTATTTTGGTTGCGTCCATTTTTGTTTAATGCTCATTAATGACTCGGTCAGTTAACGTTTTATACTTATTTTTGCACGATCGACTATTTTTAAATGCATAATTGAGCTCAGTTCATTTTCGCTTAATTTTCATTTTACCTTTGTTCATTAAGGCTTATTTCAGCTGGGTCCATTTACGTTTAATACTCATTCAGGCTCGGTCTATTAATATTTCAGTGTCATTTCGCCTCAGTTCATTATCGTCCAATGCTCTTTTTGGTTGGGTCCATTTGTGTTTAAAGTTCATTTTGACTCGGTCCATTATTGTTAAATACTTATTTTACTTCGGTGTATTTTCCTTCAATACTGATTTTGCTGGGGTCCATTTTTGTTTTATGCTCAGTTTTGATTTAGATTGTTATAGCCTTTGTCTATATTTCTGAGATGAGGTAGTATTTACAGTATTTACATTATTCAGACTGTTGTCCTCATCTTTGTTGACATTTGTACGATCATTCTATTTGTCTATATTTCTGAGATGAGGTAGTATTTACATTATTCGGACTATTGTCCTCATATTTGTTGCCATTTGTACGACGTTTAATAATAGATCATTCTATTTGTCTATATTTCTGAGATGAGGTAGTATTTACAGTATTTACATTATTCGGACTATTGTCCTCATCTTTGCTGACATTTGTACGACGTTTAATAATAGATCATTGTATTTTTTTTTTTTTTATAAGCGTTTCACCCCGAGCAAGGCATGTCACTGCCACTACTGTGCAGGGGGCTACGTAGAGTGGAGAAAGGCTGATTAAATATAGGAAATAACAGAGGGTGGGTGATAGGCGGGTGAGGATACCGAGAATGAGGGTTGGGTAGATGAGAGTGTTGTGAGAATAGTTGGGAGTTAGTGTGATAGGAGGTGTCTATTGACCCTACATTTAAACACCTGGAGATTGTAACTGTCGGGAAAGCAGACTTGTGGAAGGGAGTTCCACAGGCGGGAAGCGCGAGAAAAGAAGCTGTTGGAGTAGAATTTACGGTTACATCTTATTTGTTTAACTGTAAAAGGGTGGGACCTAGTTGCTAATCTAGTATCTCGTGTAAATTCGTGCTTAGGCGGCACCAGTGATCTAAGCTCGTCGGAGCAGAAGCCATGAAAGTACTTGTAGAAGAGGCACAGGGAAGCTACATCACGCCGGTGTGAGAGCGGCTGCAGCCGGTCTGCCAAGTCAGTATCAACCACGTTACAGATCCTCCTTTGTATTTTGTCAAGAAGCCCAAGGAGAGCAGCAGGGGCACCCGACCAGATATGGCAGCAATATTCAATACACGGGCGGATGGTAGATTTGTATATGTGCAGAATAGTTTCAGGTAGGAAAAATTTCCGGGCCCTGCACAGGGAGCCGACTTTCATAGCAGCAGATTTGGCAATGGATTCAATATAGTCATTCCATTTGAGGTCCGCCGAGAGTGTAAGGCCAAGGAGGCGTAGTGTTTTACTCTCTGGGAGGCTAGCCTGTCCCATGCTAATGGGAGGTAGATGCGATTGTCTATGGTGGTTAGTTGATAACAGCTTTGTTTTTGGAGGCATTGAAATTTACCAACCATTTCCTACCCCAGGTCACTACGGATTGGAGGTCCCTTTCAAGTACGGCAGCGAGGTTCACTTTGTCGTCCAGACCTGGTTTCTGATCGATGCGGGAGTAGATTGTTGTGTCGTCGGCATACATGCCAACTTGGGATCTAATGGTGTCGGGGAGATCATTAATGTAGATCAGAAATAGCGTGGGACCTAGGATAGAACCTTGAGGGACGCCCGCGTTCGTCTGGTAGTTTTGGGAGGCATGCCCATTTAATACCACCTTTAATGTGCGGTTAGAGAGGAAGGACTGGAGGAGGTCAAACAGATGTCCAGTTATCCCATAGCTCCGCAGTTTGCACAAGAGGCCAGCATGTCAGACCCTGTCGAATGCTTTGGAGATATCCAAGGCAACGGTTCGGGCTTCACCATTCTTGTCGAGTGCCTGGTATATGTACTCGGTAATGGTCGTTAGCATATCAGCAGTAGACCTGGTGAAGCGAAACCCATACTGTTTGTCAGAGAGAAGCCCGTTGGTCATAAGGTGCTGAATCACCTCGGCGTTGATAATGGCTTCGAAAACTTTGCCAAAGATTGGAAGGAGACTAATAGGACGGTAATTGGCGGGGTCTGAGGGTTCGCCAGAATTCTTAAATATAGGTACTACGCAGGAGGACTTACAACAGGCAGGAAAGCAGGAAGCAGATAGGCAGAGGTTATAGAGTTTAGAGAGGACAGAGGAGAGTTCTGGGGCACATTTCTTCAGTACTATGACTGGGATTCCGTCACCGCCGCTCGCTTTGTGTGGGTCAAGTTGCGCAATTATCTTGGCAACCAGCGAGGGTGAAATGTGGACGTTATTTAGTTGAGCCTTAGTTCTGGGTGGGAAGTCTGGTGTAGGTATTCCTAACGAGTCCAGTGTCGAATTGGTTGAGAATTTACGGGCAAAGCATTCAGCCTTGTCGGCTGGGGAGGTGAGAACTTCAAATTCATTGATTAGTGGGGGTATTGAAGTCTTGTTCCTGCTGAGCACGCTTTTGCAGAGACGCCAGTAATCTTTGGAGCCAAACTTAGAGGATGCTATGCGTTGCCTAATTCTGGTAGCAAACGCTCTCTTGGCTTCGTTCAGTACTTTTTTACACTTGTTCCGTGCTGAGGTGAAAAGGCGCCTGTTTTGGTTCGACGAGCAGCTTCGATAGAGCCGGAAGAAATGGTTCCGGTGGGCAATAGCGGCCGAGCAAGCGGGTGAGAACCAGGGGGACGAATTAGGTTTTAGTTGGAATTTTCTGGAAGGGATCAAAGCATCGATGCCAGCCTTAACCCAAGAGGAGACTTCGGAGGCACAGTCTTCGACAGGAAGATCAAAGACGTTGTTCCAGGGGACGTCGCAGAGGAAGTCCCTGAACGAGTCCCAGTCGGCTCTTTGGTAGCCGTATGATATTCTGCTGGTCTGGTTTTCTTGGGTAGCGTTAGTGCGGATTGATATGTTTACGGAGACTACGGCGTGGTCAGAGTTGCCTGGTAGTGCAGGAGTCTGGGATGGAGGTAAAACAAAGGTCGAGTAAAGAGTCCCTTCCGTTAGGGTTTTTAGAGAAACGCGTGGGGAAGTCCACCACTTGCGTTAGAGCTTGGGCTATTGAAAAGTGCATGGTGCGGATCCCAGCAAGGTCGGTGGCTGAGTTTTCAAGCCACTTGGTGTGGTGGGCGTTAAAATCGCCAAACACAAATATATGGGCAGATGGGTGAGAAGAAATGGCCCTGTCGATGTTAGTCGAGATGCAATCAAGTAACGTACAGTCAGAGGAGGAGGAGCGGTAGAGGAAGAAGAGATAGCTAACCGAGCTTAGAAGTGAGAGACGGAAGCACATGAAGGAATGATCAAGGGATTCAAGAGATGTGACCCTGGCTAGGGGGAGTTGTTCACTGACATATACACCAAGCCCATGCATATGGACATTGGAGTCCTTCCTGAAGAGAGGAAGGTAACCAGGAACGAACAGCTCTGAAGAGGGGATAGAAGGGTCAAGGTTAGTCTCACATATAGCTAAGATATCGGGTGAGTTAGTTAGAAGGAAAGACTCTACACTGTTAAAGTTAGTGCGAATACCTCGTATATTTGTGAAGGTAACGCAGATAGGTTTGGGCGATTTACGACTAGCTGGTTTAGGCTTGCTATTTTGTTTGTTAAATTTCATGCTGGTTATAGTTGTGGATAGAGAGAGGTCTAGAGTAGGGTCAGATGGTCGTCAATCGCAGCAGGTGAAGGATGGAGAATGGCGCTGCCTGCAGCATAATGTGGCCTCGGGGTTGCCCATCGGAAATTCATGCAGGGACGCCCGTCCATGCGCGAAATGGCACTAGAGGAACCCCGATATTATTCAACTGTTGATCAGAGCAGCCTCTCGAGACGCTACGCAAGAGTTCGGGCTCCTAACTACCAGTCGGAAGCAGCAACCAGGAAACTGCCAACACAGTACCCTCAGAATGAAGAGACTTTGCCGCCATACTCACCAACTGCAAAAAGCTTCCAGCCGAACCGACATAAAGACCGAAAAAGAGAGAGATGAACCGGGAACCCCTTCCTAAACAAGAAACAAGGCGATCACCTCTACTCCTGTCCAAAAGAAGGGGGTGGAGTGTGAGACCGGGCGATAGAAGGTACTATCTACTCCAATTAAAAAAAAGAATAAATGTGTGACTGAAGTTAATTAAGTTTTTGTCTATATTTCTGAGATGAGGTAGTATTTACATTATTCGGACTATTGTCCTCATATTTGTTGCCATTTGTACGACGTTTAATAATAGATCATTCTATTTGTCTATATTTCTGAGATGAGGTAGTAGTTACAGTATTTACATTATTCGGACTATTGGCTTCATCTTTGTTGCTATTTGTACGACGTTTCGGCCGTTGTACGCTCATGCCTTCTTCAGGTGTTAGGAGTTTCCAACCGAACCCTTTATTACAATCACTGGAGTATATTATTCTTAAGGACACATGGCCCAGTAGATATAGACTTGACCCAAAGAGTTGTGAGTTCAATACCAGACTACAGCAGTGGTGAACAAGTAACTTACAGGGTTAAAGGAAGATAACTCATGACTACCAGAAGAGGCTCTAGGCAAGGAATTAGAATGATATATTCAACGTGTCCCAAAAAAGAAAAAAAAATAAAGAAGGAAACATTTATCGTTAAAGAAAAAACTTTTGTGATGTCATTTCCGGAAACGGAATTCGGGGTGGGTGAATGAATTGCTTCAAAGTTGAGAAAAATATTGTTATATTTATCCCGTTCAAAATCAATTGACTTGGAACTTGCAACAAGTTATAGAATGAATTACAATATATATATATATATATATATATATATATATATATATATATATATCGTTCATTCAGCAATGAATTACAACACTCTCTGCTATTGGGCGTGTATAATGATGATATACAGGCTAAAATGTCTGCCACTTTCTACCGAGTGCCCATAGCTCAAAGGTAGGTAGAATCGCCGAATGACACCAATTCGGTCGGGTTTCAATCCGAGGTAAAAAGCAATCGGCTGTCTAACCGTACTGATGAGCTGTGATACAGCGAAACAGATCTGTCTGCGGATGACTATATATATATGTCTTTTTTTTCTTATGGATGCATAAGTTGACAGTTTTGGGAAGCAATTTAAAACAAAGAGAATATCAACACAAATCCTCTTTGCTACTTACGAGTATAGATTGTAAATTCATTAGTTTCAAATTACACACATATAGTTTCACCTCGTGGAAGCATGAAAATTATGGTAAAATTTTCGATCTCGATGTTTGAAGAATATTTTGTTTTTATAATGTCACCAGAAAGTTACCTATATATACTTCTTCTATGTGTCGTGTCTTTTAAGGACGTAGGCGATCATGGCCTTCCACATCTCTTTGTCCCTTGTCGCTCTAAATAACCCCATCTCTTATTTTCTCCCTCAATCCCCAGTTCACCATCCATCTGCTCATGTCCATCAAGTGTGTCATACATTTCTTTCCCTTGTCTCTTTTTCTCTCTATATGTCCTGTGAGCATCAGATTCTCCAAGCCCTCCTTCCTTATTACATGTCCCAAAAACTTCAGCTGCCTTTTCTTGATGTTAAATATCAATTTCCTTCTCCTTTCGATCCTCTCTAAAACCTCATCGTTGCTCGCGTGTTCCGTCCATGGTATCCTCAGCATCCTTCTGTAGAACCACATCTCAGTTGCTTCAAGTCTTTCCTTCATCTTTGATGAGATTGTTGCATATTTTCTGCTATAGTGAAGAACAAACATCCCATATCAATCCAGTAATCTCTTCTTTGCTTCTAGCGAAATTTTCGGCGGAAGCAGACTACCACCACGTTTAATTTCGTTGTTTTTCTTGTTTTGTTTTTTTTGTTTTTTTTACTTTTTTTCAGCGCAATCCTATTGATTACCCTCTTAGCTTTACGATTGACAAAAAAGATTTTGAAAAATTTTAATATTTAAACATTTTCTGGGGGTGATCAGTTTCTCATACAACGTTATACTATATCAAGCCTCCATTTTGAAACCAGTCGCAGGTACGACATTACCGCCACCTAATTTTTTCGGACGTTTTTTCAGTGCAATATTAATTTTTACACTTTAAACTTTACGAATGACAAACAAATTTGCAAAAATTCCAGTATTTAAACAATTTTGGGAGAGGACTAATTTCTCATGCAACCATATAGTGGTTTGAAAATGGAGGATCGATTTACTTTAACGTTGTATGAGAAACAGACCCCCACCCCCAAAAAAGATTTAAATATTGTAATTTTTCAAAAATTTTTTTGATAATCGGAAAGTTTAAGTAACAATCAATTGGACTGCGCTGAAAAAAAGTAAAAACAAAAGATGAAAAACAATGAAATTAACATAAAAAAGCGACCCCAACGCGAGTGGATTGAAAATGGAGGATCGATTTACTATAACGTTGTATGTGAAACTGACCCCTCACCACCACCAAAGTGGTTTAAATATTGTAATTTTCAAAAAAAATTTTGATAATCGGAAAGTTTAAGTAACAATCGATAGGACTGCGCTGAAAAAAGTGAAAAAAAAAAAAAATGAAAAACAACGAAATTAAACGTGGTGGTAGTCTGCTTCAGGTCCGCCAAATTTTCCTGTCTCTCAATACCCTACTCAGTTTTTGGAATGCACTTTTGGCCATGCCAATAGGCGCTCGGGTCTCCCTATCGCACTTCAATCTCGTTAGTGATCTGCATACGAGCCCACATATTGTGCAACAGCGAGGATCTCTGGGCAGAGCTACAGCAATATTTGCTGATACTTTTCGCCGTTGTCTTTCGTCTCTTAGACGGTCAATACGATTGATTTTAAAATTTCTGTTACAAATTACAGCTGAGGGGTTACTCTTTAGCTCGTCTGCATACTTGAGACATGATAGAATAAGGAATGAATATGAAGCGTTTATAGCTCAAGCCCATAAATCTTGAATATATATGTATAGAAACTAGCGTGGTCACAAAATGAGGGATAAGTTTATATATTGATTATTTTATAGAATTGATCCCCCATTTTATATCCACATTATAATTTCTTATAAACAGTTGGCATATATATTCTTCTTCTATGTGCCTTTCAGGACGTAGGCGATCATGGCCTTCCACGTCTCTTTATCCCTAGTGGCTCTTAGCACGCCTTCTCCTGTTACACCACTCTACCCCCGTTCGGTCCTCCACCAGCTCAGGCCCTTCAAATATGTTATCCGCTGTTTTCCCCTGTCTCTTTTCCCCTGTATCTGGCCTGTTAGTATCAGGTTCTTCAAGCCCTCCTTCCTCATCGCATGTCCAAAGAATTTTAGCTGTCACTTCCTGGTGCTCAGTATTAATTTCCTTTCCGTTTCCATTCTTTCCAAAACCTCATCATGGCTCACATGCTCGATCCATGATATCCGCAGCATCCTTCTGTAGAACCACATTTCAGATGCTTCAAGTTTTTTCTTCATCTTCGATGATATTGTTCAACATTCCCTGTTTATTGAAACTGACATCACATAGCAATCCAGTAGTATATTCTTTGTTTCTCGCGAAATTTTCCTGTCTCTTAATACTTTACTCAACTTCTGGAACGCGTCCTTCGCCATGCCAATTCACCTTATGATCTATGTATTGCACTTTCCGTCTTCTGTTAGAACACTTCCCAGGTATTTAAATTTTTGTACCTGCTTGATTTTAGTATCCCCCAACTGAAATTAAAAGTTAGTTAGCAAAAATGAGTGGAGGTGCCTATCTAAATAATGTTTCAGATTGGATTACATTGTTACATCGGGATTTAACTGACTTGAACCTCCTAAAGACGGATATGTCTACTGAGTGTATAAGACTGTAATGCTCTATGAGTTTATAAAAGATAATAATGATGTAAAGGTAACCCTTTTATAGATTTATGAATAAAAAAATTCTTTACAGTTATTTCTTTATAATATGGTAAATACTAAATATTGCATTGGCATTGTAGTTGGTTCACATATCTTTATAAACTTGTAAATATAAAATGATTCTTGTAAATGATCTAATAAAAGTGTTTCATTTTTTTTTTTTTTTTTCAATTCTTAAGGTAAAAGAGAATGTATAAATATAGTTTCAGGTTCAGATTTTATTAAAATTCTAAAAATAGCTTTCCAAAACAAAAAGAAGTTGCTGAGGGAGTATATGGTAATAGTGGTGTCAAGGGGAAAAAACTGTTCTTCTGACACTTTTTTATGGGTACTTATATTAAACTTTGCCAGTTTTCTTTTTAATAAATATATGTGACATCTGATAGTGATAAAATGAATGATATTTTTGCTATTCTAAAATGCCTAAATGATAATACATGCTAGGACATGTGTGTTTAGTTTCAAAAGAGTAGATTACATTGTTACATCGGGATTTAACTGACTTGAACCTCCTAAAGACGGATATGTCTACTGAGTGTATAAGACTGTAATGCTCTATGAGTTTATAAAAGATAATAATGATGTAAAGGTAACCCTTTTTAGAAAACATGACTTCAACTTAAGTGATGCACTGTGAATAGTTTGTACTGTTGAATTTAATAATGATCCTTTTTTTTTTCTGACCTCAATATTTTTCTAACCTCAAATTCAAACTTTACATAGAGAATAACCCAGTACCGTATACATATGAACATACCAACTTGTCAACTAATAAACTGATTAGTAGTTGTTGGATTTATCTTATTTTTTATTGCAATTTTGTTTTTAAATTTCAGAAATATTTTTTTATATAATAAAACAGAAATATTTAATAGTACTATCAAATGGAATGAGGCTATAAATGTAATAAAATTCATTTATATATGAAGCAAAATTTGTAAAAGTTCCATGTAAAAAATGATTCCAGATTTAAAATAACTTTTTATAAATTGATAAAGCATTCTCGAATTTTGAAAGTCTCTTAACTTTATCACTTTTTCTAGAGGCTAAAGTTATTTTTTCCTATTGATTAATCTTGAGATTCTTTGCATATCATAAAACTTTGACACTAATTAATTTACAAAATTATAATGAAAACTTCTTCACAACACATCTTGTAAAGCCAGTAAATGAAATGATTCTTGTAAATAATCTAATAAAAGTGTTTAATTTTTTTATATATCCCGGAAAGGAATATCAGTGTAAAAATTAGTGGAAGAACGATACTCGACACTGATAATAATGATGCAAAGGTAACCCAAATTATACTTAAAGTGGGTGTAGGATAGTTTCTTTAGATATCGCCCGGTTCACACTCCACCCACATCTATTGAACAGGTGAAGAGGCTCATCCCTTGTTTCCTGTTTAGGATGCGGTTTCCGGTTTTCTCTTTTCCAATGTTTTCACTTTTTTTTTCCCAATTGGACTAGATAGACTAAACTATCGCCCGGTTCACACTCCACCCACGTCTACTGAACAGGTGAAGAGGCGCATCCCTTGTTCCCTGTTTAGGATGTGGTTTCCGGCTTTTTCTTTTCCATTCTTTTTACCCTTACGTAGCCCCCTGCGCATCAGTGGCGTTATCGCCTTGCTTGGGGTGATATGATTAAAAAAAAAATAGTGTTTAAAATTTGCTGAAAGAGTATACGGTAATAACAATATTCACAGTTATTTTTTACAAATTTATTAACAAAAAAGATCGTTTTCATAGTTCTTTCTTTTATGGTCATAGTGGGGTGGATTACGAGGTACAATAACTCTGAGAACGATACCGTCGTGAGTTCCAGACAGCTGGTAGGGCCACACTTAGAGGCACGATCGAAGACAAAGACCCAGACTAAGCGCGACCAACCTCAAAGACCCCAACAGGGAAACAAGCGACTGGAGATTACAATATATTTCAACGGTTTAGCCATCTGATGACGAGGGTTACACATGATGGATATGCTACAGAAGGCACCCCCTCGGAATTATAACAGAGTCAGCGGAAATCCGTCGCTGTTTCTTAACTTGGTTCTGTACGATTCATTCCATATGTACCACAGAGTAAAGTCATGAAATCAAGTGTGTGGGTCACTTCATGGCAAGTAGAGTTCTAGATTAACTTCTGCCATTGACACTTTCTTCTGCTTAGATTTTGGTTCAGCCACAACCAACCCTTGCAAATCGAAACGGTGATAGGCAATGGGAAACAAGACTAGAGGCTTTTAATCCTGAACCTGTAGGTTGGAAGAAACTTTAGTTATCAACACCATCATAAAGGAAGCGACAATCAAAGAATAAATTGCGGGTAAATAATAAATATTGCATTGGGTTTATAATAATGTAAATATGAAATTATCTCTTTAATTAATTATATATATATATATATAAACTTATTTATAAATGGAACTTTGTCTGTGTGCGTCTGTGTGTGTATCCGTTACCTATAGACTCCGAAACGGCTGAACTGATTTTCTTGAAAATTTACACAGTTGTACTATAAGCGTATGTGAGTGTTCTTAGATAGATTTAGTGTCGAGGTACCCCTGATAAATATCGAAAATCGATAATCGAAAAAATCGGGTTATGAGTGGTCCGATTTTAATCAAATTTTATACTTATAGACAAAGACATAAGAAACGATATTCATAAGTTTCAAGGCTGCAGTTCTTACAATAGTGCAGAAAATCGATAATATATATATATATATATATATATATATATATATATAAGGCAAGATGTTTGTGTGTGTGTCTGTTTATCTGTCTGTATGTCCTTTATACAAATCCACAATTTTTATCCGATTCTCACCAAACTTCACATAAATATTCTTTAGGCTGAGAAAAGGAAATGGCATGAAAAAATTAATAAATAAATGGAGAATGAATGAATGAATGAAACTACAGCAACTTATTGAGAAAGAATAAAGAAAGAATAAATGAAAGAAGGAAATGTGAACTACTTAAGAGAAAAGAATGAAATACATAATGGAGAAAACGGCGAAGAAGCAAAATATAGAAAAGAAAGAAAGAAAGAAAGGAGAGATGGTTTGGGGGCGAAGGAAAAAATGGCATGAAGAAAAAAGAACGAAATAAATAATGAATGAGTGAATGAATGATAATACAGGAATTTATTGGGAAAGAATAAAGTGAGAGAAAATGAAGAAAAAAAAGAAATCGATGAATTTAAGGAGAAGGAGAAAAAGAAATGGCATAACGAAAATTAATAAATAAATAAGGAATGAATGAAACTTCAGAAACTCATTCAGAAAGAATAAAGTGAAACAAAATGAAGGAAGGAAACATGAAATACTTAAGAGAAAAGAATAAATACCGAAATTGAGAAAACGACGAAGTAAAATATAAAAAAGAAGAAAGAAAGAATGAGAAGAAAGAGAAGTAAAGAAAGTGAAGTAAAAAAGAAAAAAGAAAGAAAGAAAGAAAGAGAAGAAAGCGAAGTAAAGAAAGTGAAGTAAAGAAAGAAAAAAGAAAGAAAGAAAGAAAGAAAGAGAAGTAAAGCAAGAAAGTGAAGTAAAGAAAGAAAGAGGAAAGAAAATAAGTAAAGAAAGAAATAAAACAGAGGGAAGAAAAAAAAGAAAGTGAAAAAACAAAACGAAAGACGGTTGGAAATAAGGAAGGACCGAATGAATGCTGTTAATTTGAAGTGAAACAGCTGACAGAAATAACAGTTAGCAAATGGGGTAGGAAAGGGGTGGGCCCAATCCGTCGAGATTTTGTCGCGTTTTGATCTTTAATTCTCGCCAAACACAGACGTCAAATTCTGTTTGCACCGAGAGTTCACTTCAGCGTGCTCAACTTCTCTCTTTCTCTCTCACAGTTCGACTTTTGTCTTACGACTCTATCAACAAATTTTTCTACCCCCACCCCCACTACCACACCGACATTTTTCTATCTTTTCACACTCTTTTTCTTATTTTCCTTTCCTCTTTCTCAAGAGGTTTTTTTTAATCACGTCTTTATGTCCTGTCTTCTCCCCAACCTTTTCTTAAATCGTTGTCTTTCGACTGTGCTCTCTCTCTCTCTCTCTCTCTCTTTCTCTCTCTCCTCTTTCTATCGACTGGTTGTCTTTATTTCTCTGGAAAATCTCTCCAGCAATGTGTTTTTCGCTCTTCATCTCTCTTCCATTTTAGTTTTTGCTTTTGGTAAATTCTTCTCGCTTACTATGCAACATTGTTCCTCTCAGCTCCCAAACTATCTTTATATGAGTCCCTCATGACTTCATGACTGTTGTTTTGACCTATTCTAGGCCACACCCACCTCTTCCTACCAAATCCAACTCCTCAAATCCTCCCCTCTCTCTCTCCAAAAAAAAAAAAAAATCTGAACCATATTCCTATTCTTCTCAAGTATTTACTTAAAACTCCCAGTCTGTTACCCAAAACAATCTGATTTTCGAACCATTTTCTTTGATGCTACTTTGTACACTTTTTATTCAAAACCACGTCAGACGTTACCTACTGCAGTTCAATGGTTAGAACGTCGCTTGGGAGAAAAAAAAATGTAAAAACTTTTCGAAGTTAGTTCATTCATCATCATCAGTTATTCATTTAGCGCAGTCCCCTCCATCTCACAATTAAGATCTATACTGACATTCAAGGCAGAATAAAGCAAGGGTTTACCAGTTCCTTTTAGATCGGAATGTTGAGTTTACCCGTCCCTCTTATCAGAAGATAAAGAGGCTGGTCGTTTGATTTCAGTTTTTTTCCTAGACTGGTTGCCAATCAACTCTATATGCCCAGTCTCTCCTGATATTTACCCATAGCTGGGAAGAGAAATAGATTCATGATTTTCCGAAGGTTATTAGCACATAAGTGCATGCAATGAATTCGATTGGAATTCTAACACAGCAATCCGATCCCTCTATCCGAGCCACTATCCATAACTTCATCGTCCATTTTTATTACCTGAAATTATTTTTCTTTCTGACTCTAAGAGCCATGCTTTCGGGGTTTCTAAATTTCCTTTAGGGCTATCCTTGCTGGCAAGGTCAAAGATGAGGACCCAAACGAAATGCGACCAATCCCCAAAGACTATAACGGAGGAACAAGCGAATGCTGATTACAACGGTTGATCCAGCGGATGAAGAGGGCTACGCATGACGGATATTCTACAGAAGGCACCATTCAAAATTATAACAGAGTCAGAGGCAGTCTGTTGCAATTTGATAACTGTATTCTACACGTCTCATTTCAAATGCGTCGCAGAGGAAGGCCACGAAATCAAGTGTGTGGTCCACTTCCTGATGCGTTAAGGTCTACTTTAAACAAGTTCACGCCATCGGCACTTTCTTCTACTCTGATTTTGTTTCACTTTCAATCAATTTTTGCAAAACCAAACGGCGATTAGGAATGAATGAAGGGAGCAGTTTTTTTGGTGAAACTGGGATCTTCTAATCCTGAACCAGGACTTTGGAAGTAACTTTACTCTTCCTATACCTTAAGCAATCATGTGTGTCTTACCAGTACTTATGGTTAATTATAGACTTAATTTTTTGAAACTTGAAGCTTGGATAGATATAGGGTCTTCACAACGAGCTAGTACAGCTGGGGTTTCGTGCGCTGCACCAACCACGCCAATAAATTTTGAAATTTGACCAATGCATGGGGAATTTTGACGCTATATGAAATGGGTATTATAGAATACTCTAAGGCCAACATTAGCTACTCCAACCCTTATTTTATCACGAAAATTAAATGCAATGTCAATACTCATCTCTTAACCACTTGACTCTAGTTCTTTCCACACCACCCTGTATATCCTTTCCTTTCTCTCCACCTTTGCAACTGTCATCACACCTGTATTTAAACTGTTCTTTTGCTCCTTTCTAACTGGTTCGTCTTTCTCTTTACTCTCCGCCTATCTAATCTTTTACTCGTATGAAGCGCCCTGCACATCAGTGGCGTTACTTCCTTGGGGTGATACGATTTTAAAAAAAATGAACTTAGAAAAGACTTAGAAAACATCGATTTTGTTGACGAATTCTTTCATTTAAAAAAAAGGAGAGAAAAAACAAAAAATGTTGAAAAATGTATAAATGTAAAAAATACAAAGAAAGAAAAAAAACAACAAAAAACGAAAAAGAAAATTAATGGAAAAGTGTAACCGAAAAAGTTAAACGATGAAATATTAAAAAAGAAAGAAATTCTAAGAAGAAAATGATAAATTAGGGATAAAACTTAAAAGAAAGAATGAAATGTGAACAGAAGATGCGTCAGGATCCCCTCTGAAATTAGGGGCCCTGAAGTTTATTATGTTTTATCTATTTTCAAAGTAGATCCGGCACTATTTTTCGCTTGAATCTTTTACTTATCATGAATTTATAACTTGTGTGTATCCACCACCTTTTACCTTTATAAACGCTGAATAATCTTCCGCCATAAACAAAGCAAATTGCAAACAATGTGTGTTTGTACATGCGCGTTCAAATAAGAGGTGCAGATATGTGGCAGTAGTTTTCGAAATGCTTTGCTTTGACGAACAACTTGTAAAAAAAACTTTCAGTTTCACAAAATGAGTGATGGGAGTTTTATTATCTATGTGTGCCAACCTCTTACTTTTTCCGCCTCCTTGCCTGAATGTTTGTCGTTAGTTTATACGATGCGTATATATTCGCAGGGAGATATATATATATATATATATATATATATATATGCAGGGGTATATATATAATGGATAATGGATTCTCCTGTCGCGTTCAACGTATGAGGGTCCAACCTTTTTCCAGCAAGACAACCACACAGAGATTTGTTTATAGTGGTGAAGGCATTGTGTAGTACCATCCACACTTCTTGGAACTGCTGATAACAAACAATTGGTGCAGATGACTGCCACAAATCGCACGAACAGCAGACCTCAATTATTTAACCCATAATTGGAGGGAACGAACGGATTAGTACCTTTCCCAAGGGTACCAGTGCGCAAGTGAATGCAGCGTGCTCGACTGAAATTGGAACTCGGCTCACCGATTTCCCCCTCCAAGCCGACATCCACCGCACCCCAACGCACATCCGTGAGTGCTAACAGCACCTGGTATTCTCAAGTGGTCACCCACCTAAGTACTGACCAGGCTCAACGTTGCTTAACTTCGGTGATCGAGCGGGAACCGGTGTATCCAACGTGACATGACCGTTATGTATGCAGGGGTGTGTGTGTGTGTGTGTGTGTATATATATATAGTATATTGAGGCAGCAAGTAATTTTCTAAACATATGCTGTTAAATATAAGAGACAATGAATGTCTATTATGTTTAATCATGAGCCGTTCTAAACGTCGTATTTTTTATTTAATTTCAGTTGAAAGTAAAGACAAAAATTCTCGAACATTTGGAAAATTATTTATTGATTTTCTTCTAAGCTTTCGGCTCACATGAGCCATCTTCAGAGAGGTTGTTTAAACTGAAATATTATAACATCCACCATCACCGACGATTTTATTTTGTGTTGACATAAAACTCTGCTTGGCAACGGCAAAAATACGACGTTTGGAACGTCTCATGATTAAACATAATAGACATTCACTGTCTCTTATATTTAACAGTATATATATATATATATATATATGTGTGTGTGTGTGTGTGTGTGTGTGTGTGCCCTTGCCTGTGTGTATAAACAAAAGAGAGAGAGAGAGGGGGGTGAGGGAGAATGAAATGAAAATGAGGCAATAGTTTTGCTCAGAGACGTAAGAGCCAAATGATGTAACGACTCATAAAGTCGGTTCGCTGATGAAGAATGCTGTCTTCCATTCTATTTAGTCGGTATGGAAAGAAAGAACGCGAATAATAATAGTAATAATAATAATTTGCCAATTAATTGATATGACTTGTCCAGCGGATTGTAACATAGCAATCAAGGAATTCGAAAAACTTTCAAATATAAAGACCTGGAATTCGAAATAGAAAAAATGTGGAATTTGAAAACAAGAATCATGCCAGTGATAGTAGGTGCACTTGGAATGATAAAAAAAGGAACAAAACAACACATTGAAAGAATCCCTGGAAACCCCAGCTTAAGAGATATACAAAAAATTGTCTTGTTAAGTACAGCCCACACATTATAGAGAACTTTGTCTATATAACGCTAGGGATGATAGGGGAGATAGAAAAAACATGAAATGGAGCCATAACGACAAACCACGACCTGCCTTAGGTCTTCCCGCAAACTTGGTAGGTAGTGCGACCATAGCAGAAATCAAATATGAATAATAATAATAATAATAATAATAATAATAATAAGAAGAAGAAGAAGAAGAAGAAGAAGAAGACTAGAATCTTGGTATGAAGAAGCCGAATAAAAGAATGAAGGGAAAGAAGAAAGAACGAAATGGAAAATAAAAAAAATACAAGGAAAGAAAAAGAAATAAAAAATGAAAAAGAAAAAGAAAAAGAAAAAGAATGGAAAAGTTAAATAACCATGCAATTTTAAAAAAGCAAGCAAAACGAATAATTCTCAGAGGAACGAAACGATAAATATATATATATATAAAAGGCAATCTGTGAGTCTGTGTGTGACTGTTCTCTATGCACGTCGACATTTTTTAAGATACGCCATTCAAACTTTCTAGAGACACATATCTACAGGGAAGACAGGTCGACACATACTTTTCAGTTTTAAATTCAGCAATTTTCCCTTTCACACTTTTTGACCAATGCGGCCGATTGATTACATTTGCTCCGTAAAACATCTAAGATCTAAGATGGTTGCTAAATTACGTCACAGAAATCAAATCACGCGTGTCAAACGCGACTAAAATATTTTTTATTAAAAAAAATGAGCCTTTATACTTAATTTTTATTCTGACATTTTAAAAATTCATTTGGTCAACAAAAAATGTAAATATTTTTCCCAGTAATTTTGAAACAAAAGAAATATTTTTTAAAAAAGTGTTTTTTCTCCTACTACTAAAATGTTCTGAGATGCACGGGCAACGCAGGGCTATGATGCTAGTTAAGGATAAAAGAAAGAAAGAAAGAAAGAAAGAAGGCAAAGAAAGAAAGTGGAAAAAAAAGAAAAGAAAGAAACGGCGAAAAACAAAGAACGATGAAAAGAAAACGCCATAAATATAAAAAAATAAAGAAAGCAAAAAAAGAAAAAATGTACTTGAAAAAGTTAGATAAATTAATAATAAATGACAGTACAAAAGAAAAGAAAAACGAGAAGAAGAAAACAGAAAAGAAAATGAAAGAAAAATAAAAAAGGCACAAGAAAAAATAAAGCAAGAAACGGAAAACGAAAAAGAAAGAACGAAAGAAACAAACAAGAAAGAAAGAAAGAAAGAAAAAAGGAAAGAAAGAAAGAAACAAACAAACAAACAAGAAAGAAAGAAAGAAAGAAAAGAAATAAAGAAAGAAAGAGACGTGCAGAGAAACGTGCTTTGAAATGTCGGCAAAGTCACGGCAGCTGCTAAACGCTTTTGTCAACTGGTTCACTCCTTTGCAGCCATCTTGTTTGGGAATGTCGGATTCTCTTTTGTTCACAATAAAAAAAAGTTCCGGCTTAACATTTCTCAGCTGCACTGTTCAGCTTTTTTTTAAAAAAATAATCACTACGGACTGCGCTGATTTTTCTTTTATTTTTTAATCATGGGGAAGCAAGCAAGCTTCATTTAATGCCGACACCTGGACGACATGGTCGCCTGATTAGACCAAGAAAATAGCAAATAAGACGAGGGTGTGAGTTTGCCCAAGATTTATCAGTTTGTAAATTTCAAAGCAAATCTGAAGCAGCCATTCAAACAAGACATCAAAATCATTGGTTTATATTCATTAAATATTTTAGGTCCATAAAATTTGAGTCAAGGATTATGATTTACAAGAATTACGAGAGGGCATGTAGACTTTGGAAGTATTTAACGTTTTTTCTGCTTTTTATGATAAGGAAATGGTAAATTTAAAAAGTATACAACGGGTGTCTGTTGTAGACTGAACTTCAGAAAGTGAACCTTGCAGACCGTTGTCAGAGAAACGGATTTACTTGTGCCCTCATAGAACCGCCAAGTAATCTTACCATATTTGGGAATTATATTGGAAGAATCCATAGGAACAAACCGCCTGCATGAAGATAGAAAATGAATTCAGTAAATATCAGTCAGTTAAGTGTCATACGTGATACACGATTGGGCGATCATGTCTCGAAAGAGACATGACTGTCTAGGCAAAAGATTCTCCCGCAGTAGGTTACCATTTCTTTCTGATGTAGACTGGTTGACAACCAAGGCTATAGAACCCAATCTGTTCTGCTATTCAACTCATAGAAGGTAGGGGGAAGAAATGGATTAATTCCTTTCGCAAGTGTATTTGTGCGTAAGTGAATGAAACGAACTCAACTGGAATTCGAACTTTGTTCTCTGATGTTTTGTTCCAAGCCGATATCCATTACACATTAATAACTATACAAAATAGAAAGGTGTGCAACTTCTCCATCAGCTTCTTTTCTCGCACTTCCTGCCTGTGTCACTCCCTTCTGTATACTTCCTTTCCTGAAGGCTACAACCTCCAGGAATTTAAATACAATGTCCTTTCTACATCACCCCGTGTATCTTGTTCTTTTCCTTTCTCTCTACCTTCATAACTCTCTTCACTCCTGTGTTCACATCCTTCTCTTGCCCTTTCTCTTTCACCCCCTGTAGCTGGTTCATCTTTCTTTTCACTCTTTCTACATCACCCCGTGTATCTTGTTCTTTTCCTTTCTCTCTACCTTCGCAACTGTCTTCACTCCTGTGTTACCATACTTCTCTTGCCCTTTTTCTGACATCCCCTGTAATTGGATCGTCTTTCTCTTCACTCTTCTCCTGTCTAATCTTTTACTCTTATGTAGCCCTCTGCGCATCAGTGGCGGTACCGCCTTGCTTGGAGTGAAACGATTTAAAAAAAGAAAGAAAGAAAGATATGGCTGTGTCTTCTCTATAGTGAGGAGATTCTAAGATAATTAATTGTTGATGGCGACAATCTTAACAACATAAGACATTATACAGATGACTCATGTTGATAGAAAACACAGAAAGGGAACTACAAAAACTCTTACAAACGAAACGAAAGAAGAGAAGAAAAGGATAAATATTAATTGCAAGAAGATAAAATGTATGGTTGTCTGGAAAAAGAAACAACCTACCATGAAAATTATATTAGAATTATTTTAACATAAAGAAAGTCTAACACTGAAATCTTAAGGCATATTGGAATATCAAAAGATGCCCTTCATAAGCTAAGCAAACTATGAAGAAACAGGACAATTTTGTTAGAAACGAAGAAAATAGTACTGAAATTTTATGCAATATCTTCTTCTTCGTGCGCCGTGTCTTTTCAGAACGTAGGCGATCATGGACTTCCACTTGAGTCTATCCCTTGTCGGTCTTAACCTTTTGCCTCTTGGTATCTCTCCCAAACCCCGCTCCGCCATCCACTTGCTCAAGTTCATCAAGTACTGCTTTCCCCGTGTCTCTCTTTCCCTCTATCCGTCTTTTAAGTATCAGATTCTCCAAGCCCTTCTTCATTATGTGTTCCAGAAACCTCAGCTGTCTCTTCCTGATGCCAAGTTCCCTTTTCGTTTGCATCGCCTCCAAAAACTTTGCTGCTAACATGTTCCGTCCATGTTATCCTCAACATCCTTCTGTAGAACAGTTATCACATAACAGTCCAGTACTCTCAGTCCTTCCATACGACAGTGATTGCGAAATACTCTTCTCACAGATTACTTGAGGTGACAGAAATATAACTCTACCGTAGGACGCTGAGAATATCATGGACTCTCTCTCTCTCTCTCTCTGTCTGATATTTTTTTATTTAGTAGGTAATGTAATTATTTCCCCTCTAGTATCTTCAAATTTTCCCCACTGTGGAAATCGCTGATCTAGAGTGTCTCTTTAACCTTGCATTGGCTGTAACTATTACATTGAGTTATAAGTAATTTCCGTTTTAGTTAACTAGTTGTGATGACGAATGTCTCATCCTAGCTAATAATCATACGTAGTTGGTACTTAAGTAGTTCCACCTTCCGATCTCCCAGAACAATTTATCGCTAAAGTATTCAATCTACAAGTTGAGAAAATTCTCTACATTAAAATATAGATTAAAAATAGATATATACGGATTAAGGCAAAAAAGAATTGTCTTTATTTAATGTACTATAACAATATACTAAGCAAATATCAATTACGGTTAAATAATGAGTTTGATTCTCACTGGGTGCCCCGTGCTTTCAGCTTTGTACCACATCTATGTTCAACTTAGAAAATACTTTTGTGTTATTGTGCGCAATAAAATTTAATTGTGAATGAAATAATCATATTAGTAAATATAATTGAATATGTAATCTCAAAACGAATCTTATCATTTACACCTCGTTTTGGACTACCTTATATATATATATATATATATATATAACCCTATTTTAAGATGCCTGGTATTAATTTTAAGTGATTTAAATGATAAGATATTTCTCTAAAACTGAAGAATACAATTATTTTTGTCGGGAAAAGTAACCGAAGTGATAAAAAGTGGAAAATACAGATTCAGGAGACACTGGGTGCAGAATTGCATTCGTCAAGAGAAGTAAGTGAATTTATCAAAGCTAGTTAGTCAAAATATTTGTCAACGGGTTCTGACGATACATGACCCAAGGTCAAAATACCGCCTTGAGGATTTCCTGTGTACTGATTACCAGGACAGCTGATAGAAACAGGCAGACAATAATAGAGAGTGGGTTCTTCTTCCCTTACCCTGGAAGTCAAAAGGTTTAAATGATATTACTTGCATGTCAAGATAGTACGTCATATATGGAGAGAGGGAACTATAAACCCCGTACCTAACTTCAACACCCCAGTTTTTAGTCTTTTTAATAAAACTGGGGTGGAAAAGAGAATTAGTTAGTTCGGGCCCCAAGTTTGAAACGAGAAGGTAGAAATAAATTAGTTTTGGCCAGAGAGATATTGCAAGAGACGGTTAGTCCAAATTCAACCAGCTTGAAGTTGAAAAAACCATCGTCCCGTGGGGATACAGAACACGAATATTACCGTGTTACTGAAATAACAGCCAACTGATATCTCTTTTATGTCACCTACTTTGATTTGCTTGTAATCTTGTATTTATTCGATATATATATAGAGAGAGATTTACACCGTGTCGCTGCGGTCTTAAATCGGGTTTTCATTATATACCAATCCCTCGCGTGTCTGGGTCAGCCTCGTCAAGTGACAAGAAGCAATCCTGCTTTGGCTAATCCGAGATCAAAAGCACAACGTGGGCAGAATTGATCGAAGGTCAGGAAGGTTGGCTCGACTCAGCCAGGGGTCGTGTTATATAAACAAATAGGCAAACAGGCACTTTCTGGTTTCTGGCTGATGCGAAAAGGAAAAGAGGGTGACAACCCCATTGTAAGGTAATAAAGTAATTTGATTTATGACAACTTCTTATCCTCTGTAATCCTAACGCATTCCCCCTTAAATACACTTCTGTCTTTCAGTCTAACCCGAAGATACTGAATGCAGCAGACCTTTTTTGTCTCATTATCGTCACTTTTTTTTTTCAGAAGGTATTATATATGCTACAAACACACACTTTATTTTTTGAAGAATAAAGTTGAGAAGCTAAACGGAAATGATTCATCACAAAATAAGCTTAGTAACTTCCTGCCCAAGAATAAATAAACAGAAATTACGTAAATAAAAAAACTCTTTTGATATTTCTCGTAGGAAAATCGTATCTTTTAATATTGATAGTTTGTTTGAATAAAATCTTTGCGTTGTTATTTTTGGCACCTTCGAATTTGGACAACTGGCCTCAAGAGGGAAATAGATATTTCCTCAAATCTATCCAAGGATTGTAAAATCTTCAACATAGAACAAAAAATAATAAATAGAAAAAAATATTAAAAGTTAAAATTCTCATCACATAAGTATAAACATTCATGCATAATATTTTAAACAATGCATACATTTGAAAGTTTCCTTTGAGGAATGAATCCGCGTCATAGCTTTAGTGACATTGGCAAACGATATTGTCCCAAAGAAAAACAGACATAGAAGAAACCAAATGAGTGGATCACAGATGAGATCTCGACATAATACAAAAGAGACAGGAAACAATGCCTAGACACGGAACGGAATACAGAAAACTACAAAAGGAAATAAAAAGCAAATGCAGATAGGCTAAAAAGGAATACCTCACCTAATGTGCAGAAATAGAGATTGAGCAGGACTACTAGCAGAGACATGTATAAAAAATAAGTGAACAAACCTGACAAAATACATGGATCCTCAACAGGATGCATAAAATCCAAAAATGGAGCGCTAATATTAGAGAAAGAGAAAATACTTCAGCGATGGGAAAAATAAATAAGAGATCTATTCCACGAGAAAAGAGAGCAACCGACAATACACAGAAATACTGACGAACCGAAGTGGAAGTTGCAATAGCCAAACTAAATAGAAACAGAACAGAAGACCACAGAACGTTGGAATAGAGATGCTGGCAGCCGTAGGAAACTTCGACGGAGACAAAATTACAGAAATAATAGATTAAATCTACAACAGTGGCGAGATACCGGAAGACCGAAGCCAGGTGCAAACGAATGTAAACTCCGCCGAACAAACAGATTAATGAGTTACATAACAAAACTCTTCATCCGAATTCTGATGAATAGAGCACCCAGCAGAATCAGAGCAGAGACAGAACAAGAACGGTTTTGTCAAGGACACGGAAACAAAGAACACGATATTTATGCTTAGAATGTTAGAAAGAGCAATACAAATGCTGAAGTAAGTGTACCTCTGTTTCATAGACTTCTCAAGGGCATTCGACAAACTACGCCACAAAGACTTGATAGAGACGCTCGGCAACCTTGACATATTCGAGAAAGACGTTAGAGTAAGCAGGAACTTGTTTTGGCAGCAAACTGCCTGCATGCGCACAGGAAATGATTTCAGTAGATTTAGAAGATTCAGTTATTTTAATGTATCTCTTTTCGCTTCTCTCACCAACAGGCAAACTTACAAGTTCCGACATCAAAGATCTACCACGTTTTTCCTTTTTTCTGTTTTTTTTACACACACATGCAAAGAAATAAATTTATTTTTCCATAATATTTTCTTATCAATGATAAATTATTATTGTTATTGGTGTTAAATTCACTCGTTAAAATGACCATCCGATCTTGGGAAATTTGAATTTTTTTATATGTAATAAATATTGGCTCCGTAAATAAATAAATTTAATTACATTGATCCTTCTGGCTGGACCAGTGTTAATATTTAACATAATACCATTTGTATTATAATTTTGTTAGATTATTATGCATTTACAATATTTAATTATTAAAATACATATTTTTTATATATATATATACAGATGTATACATCGTTTTTTTTTTGTTTTTTGTTTTTTTTTTTGATAATAATTAATTTTTAAAAAAATCTTTTCACCTCAAGGACCAAGTTGAATCAACCTTAAATGTTTTCAGGTTAGAATAACTTATAAAAGAAATAGTATCCTAATAACTTAAAGAATGCATTTTTAGCATTTTCCATCCAAAAAAAAAAGTTTCCAAAAAAAAATTTTAATTATTAGGTTGTCCCGAAAATTGAAATTTTACACGCCAAGTAATCTAAGGTTACCAGAAAACACTTGCAAAAAAATTGAAATTTTACTCGCAAAAACAACAAAATTTATTGCTCAAAATAAAGACCATCATTTTCCAAGACTTTCTGCCATCGATTTGCAAGCTTTCGGATCTGGTCAAATTACCATTCAGCCTGCTTCGAATCAAAGAATTCTTGACACGCTTCCTCGACTTCATCACACGAGTCGAATCGGCGGCCCTTCAGAAAGTGTTGCATTGAGGGGAAAATGCCGTAATCTGATGGAGCACAGTCAGGACTGTAGGCTGGATGTGGCAGAACCTCAACGCCGTCCAGTTCTATCAAACTTGTCTTTGGTCTTCCTAGTGGTGTGTGGCTTGGCATTGTCCTGCTGCATCAAAGCGCGCTTTCGGTTGATCAGGGACGGGTACTTTTGCTTCAACTTTTCGTAGATTCGCTCAAGTTGCTGACAGTAAAGTTCGGCCCAGATGGCACGACTATTCGGAACCAACTCAAAATGCGCGATTCCTTCAAAGTTCCACCAAACGCACAACATGACTTTCTTGCCGAATCGATCTTGTTTTGAAGCCGACTGTGTCTCTTGCCCTTTCTGAACCCATCGCTTGTCTTGATTGTGCTGGACCAGATAGACCCATTTCGCAAGTGTTTACGAACTTTTGGGACAACCTAATAGTAGAAAACGAATTACCAACCTGTTAAATTTTATCCCCATAAAGTAAGAATTTTGATAACTACAGAAGGCCAGAAGGGTAAAAAAACGAACAAATCATTGTGCTAATAAGTACCAGAACGTCAAACTCCCTGTATAAATTTACATTACTTACGGCCAGATGGATCTGTCAATTACCTCTTGCGTTCAAGGTAATGCATTACAGTATGTTATAATTTAACTACTTCACAATCCTTGAGTATTTTATGCTTAAATCCAGATTTATATTTTCATTTTTTCTGTTTGCTAACTTTTTCCAAAAGTGACTTACTTTTCCGTAATTGCATAATTATTTATGTATGACTATTTCATAATATATATATATATATATATATATATATATATATATATATATATTCCATTTGTAAACGACTTAGGTTTCTACCATTAGTGGTGTCTTCAGGCGGTTTTCAATAACTGATTTTACTCTTTACCGTTTCTTTTTTGTTTTTTTAAGAACGCTCACGTAATGGTGTTTTCTTTTTCTTTTTTTTTGAACGGTAACGTGGCAGGGAATTTTTGAACGCCCAATTTTTAAAATTACAAGAAATTATAACGTTTTCATCCATGATTGTATGAGCCTAAGAGGTATTTTTTTGAAAATACCTCTTAGGCACATACCACCATGGATGAAAATGTTATAATTTCTTGTATTTTTAAAAATTGCGCGTTCAAAAATTCCCTTCTACGTGAGCGTTCAAAAAAAGAAAAAAAAAAGAAACAACACCGTTACGTGAGCGTTCTTAAAAAAAAAAAGGTAAACAGTAATATTTTAAAAAAAATACCTCTTAGGCACATACAACCATGGATGAAAATGTTTTAATTTCTTGTATTTTTAAAAATTGCGCGTTCAAAAATTCCCTTCTACGTGAGCGTAGAAACCTAAGTTGCGTAATAAGACGTTTACAAATAGAAAATATTCAAAAGTTCTACAATATAATTATATTGAACACTTTTTAATACAAATGTGCACTGGTCTAATCTTATTATGACCAAAAACTAAGTATTTAAACAATCAATATCGTTCATTCAGCAATGAATTAGAACACTCTCAGCTATTGAGCGTGTATTATGATAATATACACGATAAAATGTCTTCCGCTTTCCACCAGCGCCCGTAGCTCAGAGGTAGAATCGCCGACTGACGCCAATTCCGTGGGGTTTCAGTCCTGGGTAAAAAGTAATCGGCTGTCTAACCGTACTAATGAGCTGTGATGCAGCGAAACAGATCTGTCTGCGGATGACTATATATATATATATATATATATATATATATATCCCATTTTTAAACGAATTATTACGCTACCTAAGTTTCTACCATGAGTGGTGTCTCCAGGCGATTTTTGATTCTATCGAACACTTTTTAATACAAATGTGTACCGGTCTAACCCTATTATGATCAAAAACTAAGTATTAAACAATCAATCAATCAATCAAAAACTAGTTCTACTTACTTAAAGATCTTTTTTCTTATTTTTACTTTCTGTTATTGTTTAATTAATGTTCGATCTATGTAAATAAACAAGCTGATAAATAGTGTTTAACATTTCTGTTATCAATTCTCGAGATACAATTTCCAAATCTACTCTCAGATATTTGGCTTTTATAAAAATTCTAAAACTAACTTTTTAAAATATTTAAATTTGCCGACGGAGTATGCAGTAATAGCGGTGTCAAGGGAAAAACTGTTTCTTTTAAGATGCCGTTCTTTTTTTTTGTCCAAAGTTTGTTAAACGTTGTCGATGTTTCATTTACTTACTTCCAGCAAAGAAACAAAAAGATTAAAAGATCAAGAAAAAAAAATAATAATGAAAAAAGGAATTTTTTTGACGGACTGCGTTTTATTTTATTTTATTTTTTTTTTTTTCGCATTTTGTTTTCTTTAACAAAACAAAAAGGTTAAAAACGTGAGCACACAAAAGAAACATAATGAGCCGAGTTCGCTCTCGTAAGTTGCCGGAAGTGACGTCATTTGTCACTGGCATATACCTTTCACGTTGATTTTGATACTTATATGTAGAATAAAATTTCTCACCAATCTCAAGATTATTCTGATATTCATCGGAGTTTTACCCCTGAGATCATAAATTAAAACCACACGACAATCGGTGGTTAAATTTTGGTTTTTGTTTTTTTGAAACGGGTAAGGAAGAAAGTGTTGCTGTTGCTACTGCTGCTGCTGTTGTATAAATGTATGGATGATTCAAAGAATTAATTGCATTGTCAACGTATGCACATTGTTGGGAAATTTGATTGCATGAAAAATAACAGAGCGCGAAAAAGAGAGTGTAAAAAGGTTCGTTTTTGTCCTACTTTTTGATGGAGTTTAAATGTTAACATCATTTGCTGTTCGTTTATTTGGCCCTATTAACTCCACGAACAAAAGTTGCAGTTATTCAGAATAAACGACTTAAATTCTTTTTCTTTTCGTGTTTTTTTTTTAAATTTATTTATTTGCAATAAAGCGTCTGGGAGATTTTTAGACTTCGAAATTTAGACTAAACTATCGCCCGGTTCACACTCCACCCACGTCTATTGAACAGGTGAAGAGGCTCATCCCTTGTTCCCTGTTTAGGATGTGGTCTCCGGCTTTCTCTTTTCCAATCTTTTCACTCTTTTCTTTTTTTTTAATTGGAGTAAATAGACTAAACTATCGCCCGGTTCACATTCTACCCACGTCTATTGAACAGGTGAAGAGGCTCATCCCTTGTTCCCTGTTTAGGATGTGGTCTCCGGCTTTCTCTTTTCCAATCTTTTCACTCTTTTCTTTTTTTTTTAATTGGAGTAAATAGACTAAACTATAGCCCGGTTCACACTCCACCCACGTTTATTGAACAGGTGAAGAAGCTCATCCCTTGTTCCCTGTTTAGGATGTGGTTTCCGGCTTTCTCTTTTCCACTCTTTTCACTCTTTTCTTTTTTCTTTTTTTTTTTAATTGGAGTAGATAGACTAAACTATCGCCTGGTTCACACTCCACCCACGTTTATTGAACAGGTGAAGAGGCTCATCCCTTGTTCCCTGTTTAGGATGTGGTTTCCGGCTTTCTCTTTTCCACTCTTTTCACTCTTTTCTTTTTTCTTTTTTTTTTTAATTGGAGTAGATAGACTAAAGTATCGCCCGGTTCACACTCCACCCACGTTTATTGAACAGGTAGCCCCCTGCGCATCAGTGGCGTTATCGCCTTGCTCGGGGTGATATGATTAAAAAAAAAAAGAAACTGAAATAGTCATTGCATTGATGCAAGAAAATATATATTACAAAAGTTCTGACAATTAGGATAATGTGTAAATGTTAGAAAAGTAATACATTAATTGTCGACGAGTAAACAGTCTAATTTGCTGTAATTTGACTAGAATGACAAAGAAAAACATTTTTCCGTCAGTTCAAAATTTGACCTTTGTTGGCGTAGGTATTTGATTTCTTTTCTTTTTATAATCAATATCGTGCCAATTTTAACAGACTTGATTTTTAATGCCTGACAAAAAGAAAGTCGCAACAAATCATGTGCTTTTTTTTTAAGCGATAAAATATTAGTTCCTATTATGTTTGTTGTTGATTTGACGAACAATTAAGTGATCGTTTCATACTGTTGTTTCAGGACGTGTATCATCAGATAGACAACAGATTTTACAAGAACATTGTTTGCCATGTGCATATTCCATGTGCGTGAATTAGAAATGAACTGTTTAAAAGATTTCGTAAGAAGGAAAGACAAACAGGAAAAAAGGAATGAAAGATTTCAACAAAGCCACGATTTATTTCGTGCCTAAAACACAATTAATTTCGTATTTAACTTTAGAATAAGAATCGCACATAAAACATAAAATATGTCGAAAATTGAGCCGCTTGTAGGATTCGAACCCATGACAAAACTTGATATGTGTTGTTTCAAAGACGCTGCATTAGGCGTATTTACAGGGCGTGGGTGGTTAAAAAAGAATGACATATTTTACATTAGTGCGTCACAGTGGAAAAAAGGAACTTTGCTTCACGGGTAAATAGAACGGGATTATACGGGAATTTAGTGGGTACAACACTAGTTGCTCTGTTTTTGAAAAAAAAAAAAAGAAAAAAAAAGAAAGATTATGTATCGAATATCCGAAAAATAAAATAATAAAAATCCTCATTTCACTTCGAATATTCGGGGAAATAAAATGAAAGGTCTTTAATGATTTCCCATCGAATACACGACAATTAAAATAAAAACCCTTTGTTTATTTCACATCGAATATCCTACAAATAAAACCCTTTGTTTATTTCACATCGAATATCCGACAAATAAAATAAAAAAAAACTCTTTGTTTATTTCACATTGGATATACGACAGATAAAACAAAAAGGCATTTATTCATTTTCACATCGAATATCCGGGAAAGAAAATAAAAAAAAGACATGTGTTGATTTTCGCATCGAATATCCGGGAAAGAAAATAAAAAAACCTGTATTGATGGAATCATCGAATTAAAGAAGATAGTTATAATTTTATCGGACTTTTCTCTATTAAGAGGAAATCCTGGAGTTTGAGGTATATTCGAGACCAAAAGATTTCATGTTTCTTCTTAGAAGAAACAAATTTGAATAAAATCAGAAATAATGGCTTTTAAATGTCATAATAATAATTTTGAATTGTTTACCAAGCAAAGATTTGAAAATACAAATCTGCTGGATTGTTATAGAATCCTAAATTAACTATCAATAATAATAATAATAATAATAATAATAATAATAATAATAATTTTATCACGGTGATTTCTCAAGTGTGGGGGGGGGTCTTTTGGTTATGAATAACTTAATCAAATGTATATTTTAAAATTTTTAATAAAACAAACATTTATTCCGAAGGTTTTTTTTTCGGTCCGAGTTTTTAGATTTGTCTTACATAATTGTCTCATCGTTTAGATCGAAAAAAAAAGGCTTTAAAATAATGTTTAAAAAATGACAAATTCTGTTTTTTAAACCTTTAATGAACCCACACACAGAGTGTAAAAGTCTCCTGAAGTTCGCTTCGTAACGTTTTGTTGAATTTTAGGACATGTTCGGAATGTTTGAACTTATGAAACTTTAAATATAGTTCAACTGCCATGCTTTTTCTTTCCCTCCTTCCCTCTCTCTTACTCGTTCCTACATACATAATTAATAATTATTTACAAACGGAAGTGTGTGTAAATTTACACACGTATACAGTCATGCGTATGGAAATAAACACAATTTACTGACACACACACAAACAATCCCTTTTCCATTTTTAAAGTAGTGTTTAATAAATAGTCGCAATGTAGCAAAATACAAAATTTTGATACACACATCGTTTCAATGTTGGATCAGTTCTAGAGATATCAGCCTCAGGAAAAAGAAATGTGTTTCATTGTTGTTCTGAAATTTAATGCAATTTTGTATATTTTTTCCTTTATGGCTTATTTGTCAGCCATTTTGTTTTACTTCTCGTTCTTTCGCGTGCAAACGAGACTACAACGGTCTAATGACAGATTTCTCTAACTGCTGATGTTGAGTTCGGATGGCCATTCTATTGACGTGCACGGGAATTGGCACAATTATTTTCGGTTTGTTGTTCGGATCTCCACCATGACGCCCGTGAACAATGCCGGCCTTCACTCGCTTCCACTTGGCGCGGCGATTTTGAAACCATATTTTTACCTGCACCTCGCTGAGCTTGAGGTTGTGCGCAATTTGTGATCGCTCGGTCAAAGAAAGGTACTTCTTGCTGTGAAATTCTTTTTCTAGTTCCAGGAGTTGTTCACTCGTGAAGGCCGTTCGCCGACGTCGGGTTTTGTTGGTTGTCCCACTGCCGTTGACAAAGTCGTCTGTTTTGCCGCCTAATTTGCTGTCGCTGTCCGGCGAGAGCGAACGACGTGGAGACATACCCGTACCGTCAGTCCCATCACTGTCAACACTGCAGTCGTTGGCGCTCACCCTAACAAAGATATCGTCTGAACGAAGGCGAGTATCTGAAATAACAAACAAACAAAATGAATTAATGTACATAAATAACGCAAAGGCTTGAGAGAAATTTATTTTTGATCATATTCCAAGAAGTAAAGGCTTACGGCCTATCACTTTGAATACACCGGTTCTCGCTCGATCACCGAAGTTAAGCAATGTTGAGCCTGGTCAGTACTTAGTTGGGTGACCGCTTGGGAATACCAGGTGCTGTAAGCGTATAGTGACGGATGTGCGTTGTGGTGCAGTGGATATAGGCTCGGAAAGAGAAATCGGTGAGCCGAGTTCGAATTCCAGTTGAATACCCTGCATTCACTTAAGCACTGGTACCCTTGAGAAAGGTATTAATCCGTCCATTCCCTCCAGTTATGGGTTAAATAACAGGGTAGTACTTGGGGACCCTGCCCTTAAAAACAAATCCCAATGAATCTTGATACTCGAAAAGAAAAAAGTATTACTAGACACAAAGCTTATATAAAAAAAAAGACAACAATAAATTGTTGAAAGAAAAAGGTATTACCAGCAATAAATAAATAAAAATTTAGTTGGCAATAAATGAACCGCCGAGGTTGATATGCCATAAAACAAAACAACCAACCAGCCAAGATAAAACCTTCTATTTATTTTTATTTTTTTTGCCGATTTCAAATTCCATCTTAAAAATGAAAAACTGTGTGTTTTTGAAAATCCTTATTCATAACAATAGCAACCTTTGCTCTCTATAACTTGATTCCATCGTTTTACGAGCTTATAAATGCCTCGCTTGTAATATTCTTTAGGTTTTGGTGTGAAATATGAATCTAACTCATGTTCAATCTCCCCTCGTGATGTTAGCCTAAGGCCATCTAAATGGTTTTTTAATCCACGAAATAAGTGATAATTCGAGGGAGCTAGGTAAGGAGAATATGCAGGATGGGGCAAGATCTCTCAACCAAATTCTCCTAGGAGATTTTTGGTCAGTAGTACTGTGTGAGGACGAGCGTTATCATGATGGAAGATGACTCTCTTTCTTTCGACTAAAGATGGTCGTTTTCGGGTCAAAGCAGTTTTCAAACGACGAAGTTGATCACAATAGAGACTAGCAGTAATGGTTGTCTAAAAGTTCGTAATGGATGAACCCTTCAATAACCCACCATACTCTGAACAGTATTTTTGGGGGATGGAGTCCTGCTCTCGGTTGCTGAACTGGGCTTTCTTCTCGATTTATCCACAATTAACGACGTTTAACGTTATGGTAGACAATCCACTTCTCATCGACTGTGACAAGCCTACCCAAAAATGGTGCCTGAAGGTGTTGTGAAACTTATAATGTAGTGCATGCCTAATGTGTTCTTTAGATGGAAAGAGCATGGGTGAGAATATTGCAGAAAAATATGGATGATGCTTTAATAATCTGAAAGAAAAAGTTATGAATTAATCATGGAGATATGTTTAACTAATAACAGTATGCTTAAAATGAATTACAACGATTTAAAATACCCCTTTTACAAACCGGCAGAAACTTTTGCACCGACCTGATAGAATGGAAATTAAAACCTGGAATTAGAATGAAAACAATAATAGTACATAGCCTGTGGCTTCACTAACTACAACAAAGATGTCTCCGATTTTCTATTTCTCTCTCAATTCAACTGGATTGTTTAAAGCCTTACAGCGTGTTACCTTGGCGTTTCGGTCACAAACTGTGTATAAGTACGAGTTTTTGCCTGCCTGCTGTAAAAGAATAGGACCTATTTAATTGTGACGTATCGACCCACTTAAAAAGGTTAAATTTTTATGTCAGACATGCACATATGTATATATATATGTGTGTGTGTGTGTGTGTGTGGCTGTGTATGTGTGTATGGTGTGTTTGTATATGTATAAATATATATATATAGATCCATAGGGTCGCCCGAAACAGATGAATGCCACACATACCATACCCCGGAATATTTAAAGTGTTAAGTACTAATTCATTCTACAAGCAAAACTTTTAAAATCTGTGTATTACGCCCACCGACGTAATACACACATTTCTTTGTATCTTTTTAACTTCCAAAAATACACAGAAAATGATGTTTGGTTTCGGTACGTGTTTTTTTAAATTTTTTTTTTTAAGGAAGTTATATGCAAATACCAACGCTGCTTTAAAGCGTTCTTGGTAGATCCAATATAAACTTTTTTAATATTTGGGTTTTCATTTGATGTTATAATACATTGGTATGCAACAGAATTTGTTAAACACTTATTTTTTAGCGGGCAATTATTTGGATTTCGACAGTTACTTAGATTTGTATTGTTATTTTCGTTATTTGGATAATTATTGTTACTTCGGTTTATGTGCCGATTTAAGATTTTATGATTATGAGTTGTAATAATTTTTTCTAGATTATTTGTACAATTATAACCTTATTTAAGGATGTTTTTATTAAAAATTTTACTTAGCGGATTATTATCAGGCAATTGTTTCTCAATTAAATTAAGGAACTTCAACCTAACTTAATGCAAACCATTTGTTTAAATGAGGTTTTTTACCAAATGATTTTTCTATCTCTATTTTGTCTGTTATAATCATATTTTTTATGTATTTGATATCATGGTTTTTATGGTCACAATTCTTTAGGGTAAGTCAGTCAGTTAAGTGCCATACGTAATACACGTTTGGGCGATCATGTCTCGAAAGAGACATGACTGACTGTGCAGAAGATTATCCCGCAGTCGGTTGCCATTGCTTTCTGCGGTAGAATGATTGCCGACTAAAGCTATAGAACCCATAACTGGAAGGAAGAGACGAATTAATACCTTTCCCAAGGGTATTTGCGGAAGTTTACTAATTTTAAATTAATGTTAATTATTACTTTCAGGTTTAGACTTTTGAATTCTCTACGGATTATTTCTCTAATTTTGTCGGTTTTAAAATGTGTGGAATTTTGTACTATCATACTATCTTTATATAACCCTATCTCATGTGTGTTAATGTCATAGTATGCGGTGAGATTATACAGAGCAAATAAACCAGAGATCAGAAGACTACGCAGAGTCTAACGCACCCATTGTAATGTCAAATGGGTCGTCAGAATTATTATTTGTTGTCGATTGTTTTTGGTTGTGGATAACAACGGATGCTTTAGTCGACATTATAATATCATATTCGTCCTTTAAGTCCGAAACCTAATTTTGGAACGAACCTACCCACTAGAATCATCAACCCCCCTAGGTCAAAAATTGGTAAAACCAGAAAAATTATTATAGAACGGATTAATAACCAAATCAAACAGGACCTTGAATTACTCCCCGTTTTTAAAATGTGGGCATTATGTCTACCGGCTTGCATACTCGAGAAAACTTAAAGTGCACATAAACAAGTAACTACCTAAGCCATATTTTATTTCTTTAAATAATTACCGTGGTATACAATGAAAATAGGATCATTGTATATGTTTTTGAAAACTGTGTATATACATGTTTTTGCGTAAAAATGCAACCTATTTAAGTGGATCGATACGTCACACTTAAATAGACTACATTTTTACGGCAGGCACGCAAAAAAACACGTACATAGATACAGTTTGTGGTCGAAACGCCGGAAAGGAGAAGTTAAACAATCCAGTTGAAGTGAGAAAAAAATAGAAAAGCGGAGACAACATCTTTGTTGTAGTTACAGTCACTTTCTCACCGGCGCAATGGGGCTTCCATTTGTCTCTTCTACAAATACTTTCACGGCTTCTACTCAGATGAACTTAGCTCACTGGTACCTTCTGTACATGAATTTACTTGAGCCACGAGATTAGCAACTAGGTCCCACTCTTTTACTGTGAAACGAATAAATCGTAAACTCAAATTCTACTCCATGAACTTCTTTTCTCGCACTTCCCGCCTGTGGAATTCCCTTCCGTTTACTTGCTTTCCCGACAGCTACAATCGTTAAGAATTCAAATGTAAAGTCAATAATCTCCTATCTCACTAACTTGCATCCTCTCTCTCTCTCTCTCTCTCTCTCTCATGCTCCTTTCTTCGTCCACTCTACTCTCATCAGTATTCTCATCCTTCTCTTACCCACTTCCTGACACCCCCTGTAACCTGTCACTCTTTCTCATAACTTTCCTCCTATGTAACCCCTGCTCAACAGTGGCAGTAAACGGCCTTGCTTGGGGCGACACGATTATTAAAAAAAGTTAGTGGGGCCACAGTGTAGACCCCCCAGGCATAACACACGTCCAGTGAGAAAGGCAACACTTTTGAAAAAAGAGATTAATACCTGAACTATCATTTTTAACCAGCGGGGCGGATCAGCCAAAAGACGATACAAAAATCCGTCTCTCCTCAATGAAAGCAGTGCTTTGAAACTCAAATTAAAAAGAAAATAAAAATATCCAGGATTCTTTATTTGATTTTCCCTTTTGTTACTGTGTTTTTTCTTTTCTTTACAAAAATAAATGTAGAGAGGTGTGATATTTGGAGGCTCGAAAACTATTCGTAACTTATCCTCCAGCAAGTGTCCCTCCCGGGGTTAGGCCGGCGAAATTTGTCATTAGGGCGTCACGTTCTGGTAGATGACACAAAATAAACATTACAAGACAAACAAGAACGAATCTAGATTAATTCTATTTTTTTCTTTTTTCTTTTTTCATCGGGAGTTGCAAGATGTACAGCATCAATTTCACGTTGGAGAAACTCACCGCCTGTTAAGACATCGGTTCTTGTACGATCACCTAAGTTAAGCAACGTCAATCCTGGTAAGTACCTAGATAGGTAACCGCTTGGGAATACCAGTTGCTGTAAACTTAGATGTGTGGGGTGGTATAAAGTGTTTACCGCAACATCTTATTGACACACCAGTTCCCGTATAATCAGTTAAGCAACATCGATTCTGGTCTGACCTAGATGGGTAACAGCTTGAAAATACTAGTTGCTGTAAATATGGATGTGCAGTTGGCATAAATTGCTTACCGCAACATTCTCTCCCACTCGCAGTTCCATATCTTCACACAAGCTCGCTAGCCAGGCGTCCTTCTGCTTTCCCATGTCAGATTGACCTTCGATATGTCCTCTAGGTGTCAAATTCTCCAAACTTTTCTTCCTCATTATATAACCCAGAAACTTCAGCTGTCTCTTTCTGATCCTGAATATGTTGATTTTTTTTAAGTTTGTATTAAATGTGGCACAAGTATGACCCCCCAGTGAGGATCGAACTCACTACTCAGTTGTAATTCTTCCAGTGAGACAAGCTTGCTGGTCATTACACCGTGTCGAGGTGTCCTTCTGATCCTGAGTGTGAGTGTCACTTTCCTTCGTTGTTTACATGCTTCGTTTATGGTATTCTTAGCATCCTCCTGTAGAACCACATTTCTGTTGCCTACGGTTTTCTCTTTATCTGAGAAGAGATTGTCCAGCATTCACAGACATGTAAAATTACCGATATTTCATAACAGTCCACCCTTTTTTTTTGTTGTTGTTTCTAACGGAATTTTCCTGTTTCTTTCCCCTTATTTTTCTTAGCATTTGGAAGTCATATTTTATTTCATAACAGTTCAGTACTCTTCACTTTATTTCTAAAGAAATTTTCCTGTTACTTCTTACTTTTCTTAGTTTTTGGAATGCAATTTTGTTAGTCCATTGCGCATTCGAACTATGGAATCTTTAAGTGTCTTGGGTGGAAGCTAGGCTAGGATAAAGACTACACCGATTAAAAAAAACAACAACAGAAAACTGATCGAAGCCAGAACGTTCACCTATCGTGATGAACTGACGCTCCATCAGGGAGGCCCGCGTCTTGAGCGCCGATTTGAACTCAAGCTCAACCTAGACCTCGAGTGTAACTCGGACATAGAATCCATCGCTGGGAAAATGCTCGGTAACCTGTTTAAAACTGTCAGCTCGAAAACTGAATCCATTCACTATTTTCCCTAAGAAGTCAAGGCAATTTATATATAACTAGCGGAATCCGTGGAATATTCACGGATGGATAATTATGATTTCCTGGAAAAAATTTAATTTGTCATACTATAAATGAGAGTAACGTCTACAACGACCCTCTGGCCATTGACGAGAGGGTCGACTGCGAGGTTGGATTTTTTACTTTATCTTACTTCTTCATAATCGCTCATCACTTCGTTTATCATTTACTCACATTGGAGAACTTTTCTTTGAGTCAAAGCTTTTAAAAGTAGGAAAGAGATCAATTCTAAATTATCAGAATTATTTCTGACTATAATCATCATCATATAATAATTCTGCTTGTTCATTCCTTAGTTACCAAATTTAAAAAGAAAGATATTTTAAAAGAGAAAAAAATTTTTTTTTTCTGAAAAATAATGGCTCCTGTGTTCATTGTAAACAGAAAAGACCAACTGAGTAATGGCCAAAGGTGTAGAGGCCAGAAATTTCGTTATTAGGCCGCGGGATACGACAACAAACCTACCTATTTTTACTATATTGTACAGCACACACACAATTACTGCTACAATCACCAGCTTAAGCTGCTACTGCTACGGTAATGCTATAGGCTCTCTCCTCCTACTCTTTACTACCCTTCCGTTTGGCAAAGTGAGAGAAAGGCCGAGGAGAGTAAAATGATAGAGGGGAAGGAAAAGCTCGTGTAGAGAGTAAGTGTGTTATCTTTCTTTAGTGGCGTAACGGACGGAGGAACTAAGTAACTAACTAAAAAAACTAACTAAGGAAGGAACAAGCAGAATTATTAGATGATTAAGAAAGGAAGCCGTGAAGACCCATAATCGCTTACGTACTGAAGAAAAAGAAATTACTCTGAATTTAAAACCAGAGAGAAAGCACCGCGTGAAAACCACTCGACTATCTTTCATGGCAAATAAGAGGTAATAAATAAAATGAAGCTGTGGGGAACCGTTAACCTCATCATCTAGAAGGACATGTAAAATATTTATTTCAGCGACAATCATCGAGCAGCAGTTAACGTGTTTGTTTCAAAAAGCCTAGTCAGTGAATTCGGATCTAATGTGCGCGCGAAAGAAACATGTTTGACCTCGACTTGGCCTGTTTATAAATAACGTCTTGGTTTCATTATTTGTTTTATTTTTTTGTTTTTCTGAAACAAGACTTTCTCTCCGTCATCATCGCTTTTTGCTATTCAAGCTAATTCTGCCCCTCCCCTATACAAGATTATTATTGCTAACCAATTCGTTATTGAGGGCAAAGTCACTGACGTGGAAACAGGAGCTGCTCATCATGAGATTAGTTTAAGAGAAACTCAGAATACATTTGTTGAAATATATGTATATATAAAAAGTAATAATTTACTATGACTTGTCTCCGGATGGCTGTCGAGCTTAGTGTCAGCTACTCACCCGCTTTTGACTCTAGTCAATTTTTATAGCAGCTGAATTGTCACTGGTGGTATTTAACCCCGACTGACCCACCCTCAAATTCGGTGAGATGATCGATAATATTAGATATTGTGTTTATTTTGTTTTGAGGACACCTTATTTTACTTCCTCTTCTTTTTCTATGGCTCTCCACAATTTCCTGCTCTTTATAACTCTGAATAGATTTTACGTTTTTGTTATCTTTCCGGATAGTTATTCTGCCACCCATTTATTAGGTAGTAATGTGCTGTTTACTTCTCTCCCTCTTGCATTTAAACTGTCCCGTCAGTATCAAATTTTCCAAGGTCTTTTTCCTCCTTATTGTTATGTCGCCAAGTATAAATGAATAACTCAACAACAGAATCCGAATATAAGTTGTATTCCGCGGAAAGACGGTTAGTATATACTGAAATGATCAGTAGTATTTACAATAGAAAGATACAAGAGTCCAATCCGTCGTAAGACGTGTGTATACGTGATTACTTCCGGTACGCCACCGGAAGTGTGACTAACTCTTCAGTAACTCATTAGAGACTCTCAAGTGACTCTCTACGACTATATTTACTAGCCTTCCCACGTAGGCTGGATGTGACACATGGTCATTTTATAGTGGGTATTCCTGGCCATATAGCCGGGCCAAAAAATGCCTGTCTATTTTTGCCCAGTCGTGGTTCTACCCTTCGGCGGAACCACGACTGGGTTATTGCTCTCTGCTCGGAAGCAGAGAGCGCCCTCTACCTGAAGGCAGAGAGCTGACAGTGTCGTAGAGTCGTCAGTCTAGTGACTCTCTTCGACCCTTTTATATATAGCAATGGGAACAGTTCATTTGTAGTCAAATAGGAGCGGCGCCCTAACACTTATAAACCCTAGAGATTTCTTCTTGATATTAAGTATGTCTTTTTTTGTCGCTAGAATTTCATCGATGTTCGATCCATGGCCTTTTCAGCATCCCTCTGTTAACTACATTTTTGTTGCTTCAAGTTTCTTCTTCATATGTGAGAAGATTGTCGAGCATTCGCTATCATATAGGAGGACTGATATTATTGTGGCAAAATAAAGTGAAAACAGCAACCAGCGAGTGAATTGTGGCTCTTCCAGCCGGTATTCCAATCCAGAGTCGTTCCTTCTCGATTTCTGTCTCAAAACCGCACCAACAGACGTTTCAGTCGCCAACTGTGAACATTGCTCCACGCGCCTCGCACTAGGAAAAAATTAGTTGCTTTTATATTTGTCCATATACCCATAATCCTTTGCGTCATCCTGCGATCCCATAATGCATCGCATCTTTCATTGTATAAAAATGCAATGCAAGTCCCCCTTATTCTTTTACGTTATCTTGCCGAGGACGGATTACGACTGAGCGGTAAGTGCATTTTCTTTCTCCTTCATTTTAACTGCAGTAGCTTTACATGATAAGTAAATAGGGGCTCTTTTTTGGCGGGGACAATGCAAGTCGCAAACGATTGTGCTCGTCCCAGATTCTATCTCATGTCTGTCACAATTATATAATAGTTAAATACTTTTTTTTTTTAGTTCTAACAAAAATTTTCACTTTCTTAAACTTTGTTTATCTGTTGGATGGCATCTTTCGCTCTCTCATTGTCCTTCTTCTGTTAAAACGCTTCCCAGATGAACTGATCATAAACCTACGTCCAGTTTAATTCCAACATTTTCCCGATCTTTCATTTTTTATATTTTGTATTCTTACACAAATTTTTTTTCTTATTCACGACTGGATTAACAGCAAATGAGGCTGCAAACAAAGTCAAGCAATTGTGCTTCACCATTGCTTGGCTGTACCTCCCTCTGATAACAACTTGTCATTGATTTTTATGACAACATTGTCATCACCATTATCACTGGTCAATCGGGTGTGATCGTAGGGTCGTTGCACAGCTGAGCACATGACTAGTTCTCTTCACATGTCATGCATAGTGTGTCTCGGGAAAATACACCTAGCTGAGCCCATCCCTCTCCAGTTCAAACCAAAGCTGATGTCCTCCAAAGTCTCGTCTTGGTCACAGACACGTGGCCGTTTAATTCATTGGGGGCAACCCTCTATGATCTGGCCGTTGACTTCAGTCTAGGAAGTTTTTCGCCCAATGATACCGTATCATCACCACACTGTCTTCATCCATAGCCCCGTCTACTCCGTTGGGCTAGATAGCTGTTACCCTAAAATGTTCGTTTTATATCGTTTTAGCTGTCTGGTCACTATCCTCACTAAAAAAAACCCGGTGGAGAAACCGGTTTAATAGCCGGTGACCCGAGCAGGCGGTATACCATCATCATCTCACCCCTTTTACACCCAATGGTGTGTAGAGTAGTAACTTTTGTTACTGTTTCCATAACAAATTGTTTTTTATGGGGCAGGTTTTTTAGCCCTGCGCCCAACCCCCAAAACCTGGAAGACCATTCTTGGTCCTTACGTTTACAGCACCTGGTATTCTCAAATGGTAACTCATCTAAGTACTGACCAGGCTCGATGTTACTTAACTTCGGTGATTGGACGAGAACCGGTGCATTTAACACGATATATCCGTAAACAGGCGGTATGTAGTACTGGGTTATATGGTTACGAGTATCACTCGTAAAATGATCTGATACTAGATATTTAGTTTATTTGTTATGCTATCCGGTAGGATTCGAACCTGAGTCCTTCTTAGCAGAAGCCGTCGTTAGATCTTATCTACATTTCACAGACTCCGTCATGAAGTGCGATGTCTGTCAAGTAAGCTTGAGATGTAATTTCCAATCGGGCAGTTTTTTTCCCGCGAACCGCTCCTCTGTTAAATCGGTTCCCAAGAGTCTCCTCTTCCGATTAACCTGTTCAAGTCTAGAATTAACTGTTATCTTCCCCACGTGTCCTCATAAAATGTGTTTCTTACTATATAATCATCTACCTTGAGTGACCTTCGAGCCATTTACAGGGTGAACAACATGTAAAAAAAATTCTCTGTTGCCTCAGATCTTCTCTCCAATATTAACTGCCATGTTCAGTCGGTTAGTTAAGTGCCATATGTGATACACGCTTGGGTGATCATGTCTCGAAAGAGACATGACTGAAGATTATTCCGCAGTAGGTTGCCAATGCTTTCTGTCATATTAAAGATCTAATATTACATAGCAGTTCAGCATTATTTTCTTTGATTCTTGTTTTTACACTTTGCCGTTTCTTAATACTTTGCTTAGCTTTTGGAAAACACCTTTCGATATCCCAATGCGCTTCGGATTTCGGCGTCACAGTTTCCATCGTCTGTTATAACATTTCGCAAATAGTTAACTTCAAATTCTTACTTGGTTCTGGCAATTGTATAACAAATTGTTTTTATCTCGCCTATGGAATTCCTTTCCAGACACTTGCTTCCCCAACAGCTACAATCTCCAGGAGTTTAAATGTAAGGTCAATAGACACCTCCTAACACACTAACTCTCATCCATTCTCTCAAACACCCTTCCCATCTACCCAACCCCCATCCTCGCCATCCTTACCCGTCTATCACTCTCCTTCTGATATTTCCTATATCTAACCACTCTTTCCAATCACTTTCCCCTATGTAACCCCCTAAACACTCTTTCTCATCGCTTTCCCCTATGTAACCTCCTGCGCAATAGTGGCAGTGGAATGCCTTGCTTGAGGTGAAATGATTAAAAAAAATCAATTGAATAGATCTTTCACTGTGAATTTGTTTTTAATATTTACTGTTAAAACAGGTTGGGACATTAAAAAAAAAAAAGGAAGGCCCAAAAGTCTATCGGCCGAGTCAGCACAAATGGATACTCTAATCAAAATCGTATGGAGTGCCGCTATCGATGCCTCTTTAGCGCTGTTGTAATAATGAGTGATCAAACGAAGAGAAGAGAAGAGTTGAATCACCAACCAGGGCGCTTTGGTCCTGCCTCTACTTCCAGCCTCGGTGCTAAACAATCTTTCTCTTCCTCTACATGCTCCACCTGTTTTCCATTCATTCTTGCGCTCGTTCGTTCGTTGCTTCTATTTCAAATCGACTGTGTGCGGTAGGTAGAGAGATGAACGGTGTGGCCATTTGGCTGAAAGCCAGATGGAAGCTGACGGTTGCTAGCTAAGCTAATAGGGAGAACTTGACACCGCGGCGAATAATTCGTCCGACATTCGTCGTGTTATCTAGCCATTAGAACGACAGATATTTGCAAGTCGACAATAGAGTCAAGCAGACATAACAACTATAAATTAGCCGTAAGACTAACAATTAGCGAAAGAACGAGCCTTTCTGTTTCCCTTTGGCGAATTCGTCGAACAATGGCCGATTCGCCGATGCTATATAGCACGAATCAAGTGAATTACACTTGAAGCAAATGGATGACATCCGCGCTGACAGTTATTGCGGTTAGCATCGCTCAGTATCAAAGAAGTAAAAAAAAAAAGTGTATAGAAGAAGAAGAAGAAGAAAACGACTTATGACTAGGTGAATAAGAAGAAGAAGAAGACAAGGTGATGAAGAAGAAGAAGAAGAAAATAGGTGACTAGGTAAAAAAGAAGAAGCCCGATGCCCAGGTAAACACATAGAAAATTATAAGAAAACAGATTACTAGATGAAGAAGAAGAAGAAGACAGACAGACACAGATGATTGGGTAAAGAAGAAGAAGAAGAAGAAGAAGAAGAAGAAGAAGAAGAAGAAGAAAACGACTTATGACTAGGTGAATAATAATAAGAAGATAAGGTGATGAAGAAGAAGAAGAAAATGAAGAAGACAGACAGATGACTAGGTAAAAAAGAAGAAGCCCGATGCCCAGGTAAACACATAGAAAATTATAAGAAAACAGATTACTAGAAGAAGAAGAAGATGAAGAAAAAGACAGACAGACAGATGATTGGGTAAAGAAGAAGAAGAAGAAGAAGAAGAAGAAGAAGAAGAAGAAGAAGAAGAAGAAACATGACTAGGTGACGAAGAAGACAAATGACGAGGTAGAAGTAGTAATAGTAAAACTAGGTCAAGAAGAAGAAAACGGATGATTAGGTAAAGACGGCGAAGAAGAAGAAGAAGAAGAAGAAATCAGAAGATTAGGTAAAGAGGAAAAAGAAAAAGAAGACAAATGACTAGGTAAAAAAAGAAGACAGATGAGTAGGTAAAGAAAACGAAGAAAAAGAAAAAGAAGACAAATGACTAGGTCAAGAAGAAGAAGACAGATGATTAGGTAAAGAAGAAGAAGAAGAAAAAGACAGATGACTTGCTGAAGAAGAAGAAGAAAATAGGTGGCTAGGTAAAAAAAGAAGACACATGACTAGGTAAAGAAAAAAGAAAAAGAAGAAGACAAATGACTAGGTCAAGAAGAAGAAGACAGATGATTAGGTAAAGAAGAAGAAAAAGAAGAAAAAATAGGTGACTAAGTAAATAAAAGAAAACAGATGATTAGAAGAAGAAGAAGAAGAAAATAGTTGGCTAGGTAAAAAAAAAAAGAAGACAGGTGATCAGGTAAAAAAAAAAGAAGAATACCTACGCTGAAACTGCTCAATTCTCTTTCCCAGAATTGGCAAAGTTCAAAAGTATCTATGCTGCCTTGTAGGCGATGAATTCAAAATTCTTTCTCACTGACGCAACGAAGCAAGCCTCTCACTGCTCTCCTCAATATTTCCATGCGAAGTATTCGGACGAGCTTCATTCTTTAGTCGCACTATTTCATTTCTTTATATCTAAAAAACGCCATGCCATATACACGAAGACAAACTATCCTCATTCTCTTCGTATTCCATTGGTAAATAAGAAGTTCTAGTCAGACATCTTTTCAGCAAGAACTGTTACTTTGTGGAACAGACTCCTTATAGAATGCTTCTCTCGATCACTACGATTTTAACCTACTCAAGTCTAATGTCAACTTCCTCCTTCCTCTTCACGTCCATACAACAACCTCATTTCGTAATTCACTTCCTTGAGTGGCTCTTAGGCCTGGTACGGTATACTATGATAAACATATCAAAGTAAATTGTGTTTGACAAATAAACAAACAAAATCCATTTTAATATGTTTTGATACGTCTACAGCTGAGTCGTTCGCCAAACAAACATATATATAAAAGTAACTATTCACTAAGCATAATTTAGATTTTTTTTTTTAATCGTATCACCCCGAGCAATGTGGTAATGCCACTGATGTGCAGGGGGCTACATAAGAGTAAAAAGATTAAGTAGAAGAGAGTGAAGAGGAAGACGAACCAGTTAGAAAGGAGCAAGAGAAGGATGGGAATACAGGTGTGATGACACTTGCAAAGGTGGAGAGAAAGGAAAGGATATACTGGGTGGTGAAAGAACTAGAGTCAAGTGGTTAATAAATGAGTATTGACATTGCATATGTGGCACAAGGCCGGAAAAATGGAGCAGCCATTGAGAACCTAACCCACTACTCAGTTGTCAATGATCTAGTAAGACAATCTTGCTAACCATTTAACCACGTCGAAGTTCGTCACACACAGAAAAGTATTGCCAATAATAAACATCTTGGAAACAAACTAAATTCCTTAGATCCGTCGGTGCCATCCCCACGTCTAAGACCATGCCGCGCACATTGTAAAGGACCACACTTCGAATTACATTGGTAAGATGTAAGTTCCACTTGAAAGATTCTTCCCGTGATCTCCGCTTTGTAGAAACGACTCCCTAGACGTTGCTTCTTCGATCACGACAATCTTAACCTTCTCATATGTAGAATTAACCGTTATCTTCACATAACCGCATAAAACGTACCTCTTACTCTATAACCATTTACCCGGAGTGGTTCTTGAGCCTTGTACAAGATGAACATTATTTCAAAAAAAAGAATAGATTTCTTTTTGTCAAGAAAGGAAATCGACTCGGAACGAGAATTCGGAGAGCCGAGTTCAAATTTCAGTCAAATTCGTCGCATTCACTCACGCGCAAATATCTTTAGGAATGATATTAATCCGTCTCTTCTCTCTAGCTATGGGTCAGATAACAGGACAGATTAGGTTCTATAGCTTTAGTTGGCAACCAATCTACAGCAGAAAGTAATGGCAACCTACCGCGGGAAAATCTTCTGCCCAGTCAGTCACGTCTTTTTCGAGACATGATCGCCAAAGTGTGTATATATATATATATATGGCACTTGACTGACTGACTGACTGACAGTAGTCTTAGTCATCATTTCGAACAACTGAATGTTCGTTGTGGTGTAGTGGATATCGGCTCGGAACGAGAAATCAGAGAGCTGAGTTCGAATTCTAGCTGAATTCTTTGCATTCACTTACTAGCAAATACCTTTGGGAAAGTTATGAATCCGTCTCTTCCTGCCAGCTATGGGTTAAATTACAGGACAGATTGGGTTCTATAGCCTTGGATGGCAACCAGTCTCCCGCAAAAAGCAATGGTAACCTGCTGCGGAATAATCTTCTGCCCAGTCAGTCATGTCTCGTTCGAGACATGATCGCCCAAAGCGTGTATCACGTAACTGACTGAATAAAATAGTTGGAAGCATAATCAAAGTTTCTACTGGTCATAAAATGGGGGAACTGTTTTTCATTGTCATGATGTAGTAAACTGATCCCCCATTAATTACTACTTATTAATATAATAATATAATACACCTCTTCTTCCTACAGCTATTGGTTGAATAGCAGAACAGATTAGGTTCTATAGCCTTGGCTGGCAACCAGTCTACCGCAGAAAGCAATGGCAACCTACTACGGAATAATCTTCTGTCCAGTCAGTCATGTCCCGTTCGAGGCATGATCGCTCAAGCGTGTATTACGTATGGCAATTAACTGAATAGTTTTAAACTTCAATTTCTTGTAAGGTCCAACGAAAAAGATTTTACGGTTTAATGAGAGATTCTTACTAAGAAGTTTCACAAAATCTAACTGTAGACGACACTATCTAAATCTGGCCTTGTGCAGGCGCGGCTGTGAGAATCGACCAATGGGACTGTCAAGCAGTTCCATCTGGTCGTTGGCCAGCCACGAATAAACGTATGGGCAAAAGTGCCGAGGAAAACTGTAATACGTCAGAAGTTAGATTGAAAAAGGAGAAGATTCTTTTAATAGGCGATTTTGAATATGTAAGAATTTTTTCGACTAAGATTAAGCTATTGTCAGTCAGTCAGTTAAGTGCCATACGTGATATACGCGTGGGCGATCATGTCTCGAAAGAGACATGACTGTCTGGGCAGAACATTATCCCGCAGTAGTTTACCATTGCTTTCTGCGGTAGATACACTCTATATATAAACATTGTGTTTGATGTGCGTTGTGGTGCAGTGGATATCGACTCAAAACGAGAAATCGGGTAGCCGAGTTCGAATTCCAGCTAAATTCCTTGCATTCACTTGCGTACAAATACCCTTGGGAAAGGTATTAATCCGTTTCTTTCCCCTCTAGCTATGAGTCAAATAACAGGACAGATTGGGTTCTATAGCCTTAGTCGGCAACCAGTCTACCGCAGAATGCAATGGCAACCTACTGCGGGATAACGTTCTGCCCAGTCAGTCATGTCTCTTACGAAACATGATCGCCCCAAGCGTGTATCACGTATGGCACTTGACTGACTGATATAAACATTGATATGCATTACGTGTTTTAGAAAAAAATATTATAACAATGTGTAGTTATTCTGAATGATGATAAATCAATATCAAACACGAAATTATTTTGCTATTAGATTCAGTTAAAATCAGAAGCCATGAGAGCCATATCTGTTGTAGCACGGGGGCATTTTTTATTATCATTATTTTTTGTAATGCTAGTAGCTGATGGGAATCGCTTTAATTTAAACATTTTCATCATCAACATTTCGTCCCATGATCGGACGAAGTCGTAGGGTCTGTGTGCATCTGAGCACTTGACTAGTTTGCTCTAAATATCTGGGTTGAAAGCCAGAGAGGTATTCTTTCATGCGGGGCGTGTCTTTAAAAGTAGACCTGGCTGAGCCCATCTCTCTCTAGGTAAAACCACTGCCGATGTTCTCCAATTTGAAGGCTCGCCTTGGTTGCTTACACGTGGCTGTTGATTCCATCAATGGAATCCATTACCATGGCGGTTGACTTCTGTCTAGAAAGCCGTCCGCCTAGCGATGCCGTGTCACCACCGCACTGCTTGCATACATAACTATGGGGTTTATTCTACCCTATTGTACCGGATGACCGTTTAACCAATAAGGTGGTTAATAATAACTGTTTAATCCGCCCTTTGACACGTTTGTTTTTAACCCTGTTAAGTGTCTATTCACGATCTTTAAGAGAAAAGCTTTGTGACGGTGGAACAGATTTAGTCACTAATGACCCGACCATACATCTGGTAGTACTAGCTTATATGATACTAGTGGCACTCGTAGAGTGACCTGGCAAAACTCGTTAAATGACTTACATTGCTATCAGTATTCTCGTCTATTTTACCGACGTTGATATCTGAAGAGTTTTTCCACGGATCGATAATACGGGGTGCATCAGAAATACCTCCTACATTTAAACTATCACCAGTGTGATGCTAGTGAAGTTAGGCAAGTGACAACAGTGTCTTTTTCTAGCTAATATCTAAACTTATTTATAAATAGAACTTTGTCTGTGTGTGTGTCTGTGTATGTGTGTGTCCGTTACCTATAGACTCCGAAACGGCTGAACCGATTTTCTTGAAAAGTTACACAGTTGTACTATAAGCGTCTGCGAGTGTTCTTATCTTGGTTTTGTGTCGAGGTACCCCCAATAAATATCGAAAATCGATGATCGAAAAAAATCGGGTTATAGAAGGTTGATTTTAATCAAATTTGATACACTCATAGACAAAGACATAAAAAACGATATTCAGAATCTTCAAGGTTGCAGTTCTTACAATAGTGCAGAAAATCGATAATATATATATATATATAGAAGGCAAGATGTTTGTGTGCCTGTCTGTTTATCTGCCTGTATGTCTGCATATTTTTCAGCCCTTTTATTTTAGTTTTTGCTTCGTGTTTGGCTCTAAGTAGGTATAATTGTAGTTCTTAGTCTCAGCCATGATACCATTTACTCAAAGGACTTATTTAGCCTTCAAAATTCAGTTTACGACGAAAAAAACTTATTTGATATCGATACCAGGAAATGAAAATTTGACTTACATCCATTCATTTTTCTTTCAGTCTACGGTTTCGCTTTAACTGGAAACAACTATTGCTTTTTAGTCTTTCGTACCAACGTCCAAAAAGAGTCTGAGCTCCAGGACCATGGATTAGTTTTAAAGCTTTCATTACACCCGAGCAACGGCAGGCTATACTGCTCGTGAAATATAATAAGAACCCGAGAAAAAACGAATGACCCACATTGGTAAACGTCAATTGCTGTTGAATTTTTTTTAAAGACTGGTGAATCTGTAATTGAAACACAAAGAGCCTTTTTTTGCCCGTTTCATGTTACTTCGGAATAATGCTGTTCCGGATAGAAAGTCAATATTGGTATGGAATTCAACTTTCAGGGCCACAGGTTCATCGCTTAAAAGAAATCTACCTGGAAAACCTCGAACTCCAGAAACTCTTCGGTTAATTGAAAACTTTAGAAATCGTCTACACTTATTCAATCGCTTGCACATCCGGTTTCTGTACAAATAATTAAAATTTACATTCGAGGATTTATTCAAATTAAATCCAGTTTGTTCATTATTATAGAAGGAGTGGTCCGATTTTAATCAAATTTGATACACTCATAGACAAAGACATAAGAAACGATATTCAGAAGTTTCAAGGTTGCAGTTCTTACAATAGTGCAGAAAATCGATAACATATATATAAATATAAAAGGCCAGATGTTTGTGCTTGTGTCTGTTTATCTGCCTGTATGTTTGTATTTTTTTTCAGCCCTTTTATTTTAGTTTTTGCTCCAGGTTTGGCTCTAAGTAGGTATAATTGTAGTTCTTAGTCTCAGCCATGATACTATTTACTCAGAGGACTTATTTAGCCTTCAAAATTCAGTTTACGACGAAAAAAGCTTAATTTGATATCGATACCAGGAAATCAAAATTTGACTTACATCCATTCATTTTTATTTCGGTCTACGGTTTAAGATTTTCACTCGAGGATTTATTCAAATTAAATCCAGTTTATTCATTATTATTACAATTTGTTTTTTCACAAATGGTGAATATTTTTCATGTCTGAAGCTTAGAGGTGCATTCAGCTGTCATATTTGAGGTTTTTCTACCTTGTTTTTTCATTGAGTTTTTTTTTTTTTTTACGTTTGATTGTTTGTGACGGAAAAACATATGCAATGTATCATATTTTTCATATTTATTCCTATTAATTTCTTTGTTTTGTCAACCAACCAGTGAGACAAGAGAAACAACCGGTAAGCGTCGATTGCTTTTGAAATTTTTTTTTAAGGACTGGTGAATCAGTAATTGCAACACAAAGAGCCTTTCCTGCTCATTTTATGTCCGTCGGGATGATGCTGTTCCGGATAGATTGAAGATTTCAGGAACACAGTTTCATCGCTTAAAAGAAATCCACCTGGAAGATCTCGAGGCGTTCAACTTCCAGAAAATGTCCAGGCTCTAGAAATTGTAACTCACGGTGAATAGCAATTTGAGGCCACCGTTTGGAGGATGACATTTTTAAAACCAAATTAATAAAGTCGTTAGTTCTTTGTTTAAACGTTTTTTTTTTCTTTTTAAAACAGGTTAATCTGTAATTGTAACATAGAGAGCCTTTCGTGTTTATTTAAGTTACGTCAGAATGATGCAGTTTTTCTATAGAAAGTTGATATTGTTATAGGTTGAAAAGCTTGAAAATCCTAAAGTGGTATGTTCAGCGCTTGAAAGAAATTCACCTGGAAGACTTCGAAAAGTTCAAACTCCAGAATATGTCTACACTGTGAGAGAGTCTATTCTGTAATATCGTAATTCAGCCCATAAGCATTATTCTGCTTTGGGATTGTCTGATCGAACAGTCAGAATTTTACGCACCAATCCATACAAATTAATGCTTGTTCGGAAACTGCAAGAACTCGCTTACGCATGGAATTCTGTGAAAATAAAATTCAAAATGTTCCTGCAAATACTGTTCTTCTAGCAAGTGATGAAGCTCACTTTCATTTCTCTGTCTGTGTCAGTAAGGAGAATTTCTCCGTGAATGATCTGTACACTGCGAACGTGTGTGTTACTTTTTGAGGAGTTTGACCACTCGGTTATAGCAACATCTGACCAGTTTGTGGAGATACTGTAGACATATTATTCCTTTCCTTTTAACAGAAGCTTTGAGTGAGAAGTTTCCAGAACATCTGCGATGACACTTGATGGTCTGCACGCTCAGCCAATTCCCTCCCGCTCCCGACCATGCGATTATGTTTTTTCTGGCTTTACTTGAAAGCTAGGGTAGACAAACACCGACCAGCCACTATTGAAAAATTCAAGGATGCTATTCGCCAAAATGCTGCTGAAATACCGCTAAAAATTCCTTTTCAGGCGATGGAAAAGTTTAGAAATCGCCTTCAACAGTTTTTAACGAATACAGTCCACCATTTAGAAGATGTTATTTTTTTAAAATTCAAATGAATAAAAACGGTAACCCTTTTGTTTAAACAATAGTTAATTTTTTAATAGCTTTTATCTAGAGCTTCTTGTGAACCTTTAAATTATGGGATGTATTTCTGCCGCAACCTTTTACATTTAATTGTTACTTTTTTTTTTTTTTTTTGAGTACTTAATTTATTACATCATCCTTCGCGTACTCGGAGCTCACACAGTGACCTTCAACGTGCGCAATAATATCTCCTTAGGGTCGCTGTGAATTCTCAAATTAGCAGTATACGTTCAAGAGCCTTACACATGAAAGGCTCCATAATTAAAAAAAAAAAAAAAAGATTTGATCCTTTCAAACGAATTAGGCATTTTACATTATATTTTAAATATTGTTCCTGTATATTTAAATATTTTAATGCATTTGCAATATATCTATAGAACAAACACTTGCATATCAATGTCTGTCAGCGTCAGTGGTGCGATACGGTAACCGCTGCCTGTCTGTTTCCGTCATAGTTTACTTCCGGTGTTTAGTGCTGATATAATCTAACAAAGCGTAAACACGTGACATTAATTTTGCTGCATAAATTCTACATCATTTACCAGTGCAATCGCAAGATTAAATGGCGCCAGCTCGCACAAACAGAGGTACAGAAGAAGAAAAAATGGTTACGAACCACTGAGGTAACATAAAGACAAGTATGGGGGAGAGTAGAGAATTCTACTCCAGTTAGAACGCCCTTTCCTTTCCGACAAAGCCTCCAAAAAAAAAAATGTAATATTTTAAAAAGCCCCAGTTGAAATGTGTCATGTGACGTGAGTCTTAAGGAAAATGAAAAAGAAAGAAAAAAGAAAGAAAGAATGAGTCACATATAAAATTTAAATAATCGGCTGCCATTTCAACTACATTTTGTGCGGGCCTGTTGTTAGCGATCATATCCGGTTCGTTAGTCCCGCATCATATACGAATAGACTTTATTCACGTCTCTTTAATAGAGAATATTAGTTGAAATCTTGTAGGCTGGGTGACGTTGTGAGGGTCACCGGACCGTGGCGAGCTGATTAATAATTCATTAGAAGGATTAAGTGATGCCTGTCCAACAATAACAGCGTCTTGCTTAGTAAAGAACACAATAAATAATAATCACACATTATACTTTATCTGTTTTTCTTTACGAATTCAGCAGGAAACGCAGTAAAACGAAACAAAAAGAGAATCTCAGCAGATTGCGGTGAATTGTATGGTTGTCAGTGGCAACATCTGTCAAAAACAATTTCCTAACGAAATACTATAACTTCAACGTATTTAAAAAGTATCGGAAATTTTGGCGGAGGAAGTAGTAACCATTCCGGTTATCAGGCGTTAAAAGTTGCTAACTTCTTATCCAAATTATGTCTGGGATTCGCTCATTGATCCAAGCTCGAAAAACTTCTTAATCATTTGCCACAGACAAATGTCTAATTTTAAATTATAACCTGGTGCATATCCTCTGCAAATTCAATGGTCGTACAATACACTTACTCAATAATGCCTCAATGTCGAATGAATAATCCCAGAGCATGAGCAATATATCCCCACCGATCACTGATTGGTTGCCGAGTTACACCGAGGTTGAACAACCGGTTCTCGAGATATTCAAAATTGTTGGATCATTTCCGGACTAACAATATACACACATGTTCAGACACCAACACACACACACACACAATGCTTCCAAAGATATTGTCATAGGGATATTTCATGTGGGGAAAAAAAAGAAAAAAGAAAGGAAAAGCAGGAATTATTCGCTTGGGACGATGATACAAATAATATTGACGCATGTTGTAGCCAAGAAACCAAAATCAAAGGAAAGCTTGATATAAATTTCGGTGTTAGCACAAGTTAATATCTTCGGAAACAGATAAAAAATACTAGCGGAACCCGTGGAATTTCCACAGAAGGATAATTATAATTTTCTTGAAAAATTTTACTTTGTCATACTACAAATGATGGCAACGTCTTCAAACATAAAGGCATTGGATAATAAAATAACGATAACACAGAGTGTAATTTTATTAAAATATCTATAAAAGTAATGTCCATAGAAGCTACTTTACCCACTGTAATCTTATATTATATTTGTACGACGTTTAATAATAGATCATTCTATTTGTCTATATTTCTGAGATGAGGTAGTATTTACAGTATTTACATTATTCGGACTATTGTCCTCATCTTTGTTGCCATTTGTACGACGTTTAATAATAGATCATTCTATTTGTCTATTTTTCTGAGATGAGGTAGTATTTACATTATTTGGACTATTGTCTTCATCTTTGTTGCCATTTGTACGACGTTTAATAATAGATCATTCTATTTGTCTATATTTCTGAGATGAGGTAGTATTTACAGTATTTACATTATTCTGACTATTGTCCTCATCTTTGTTGCCATTTGTACGACGTTTAATAATAGATCATTCTATTTGTCTATATTTCTGAGATGAGGTAGTATTTACAGTATTTACATTATTCTGACTATCGTCATCATCTTTGTTGCCATTTGTACGTCGTTTAATAATAGATCATTCTATTTGTCTATATTTCTGAGATGAGGTAGTATTTACAGTATTTACATTATTCGGACTATTGTCCTCATCTTTGTTGCCATTTGTACGACGTTTAATAATAGATCATTCTATTTGTCTATTTTTCTGAGATGAGGTAGTATTTACATTATTTGGACTATTGTCTTCATCTTTGTTGCCATTTGTACGACGTTTAATAATAGATCATTCTATTTGTCTATATTTCTGAGATGAGGTAGTATTTACAGTATTTACATTATTCTGACTATTGTTCTCATCTTTCTTGCCATTTGTACGACGCTTAATAATAGATCATTCTATTTGTCTATATTTCTGAGATGAGGTAGTATTTACAGTATTTACATTATTCGGACTATTGTCCTCATCTTTGTTGCCATTTTTACGACGTTTCGGTCGTTGTACGTTCCGGCCTTCTTCAGCTGCTAGAAATTTCAAACCGAGCACTTTATTACAACCATTCCATTCCGTCCGTAGTAGTGCCGCTTTTGGTAGTCATGAGTTATCTCTCTAACCCTGTAAGTTACTTGTTTACCATTGCTGTAGCCTGCTATTGAACTCACAACTTTTGGTCAAGTCATAGGAACTAACCAACGTCTATATCCATAGGGTCATGTGTTCTTAAAAACAATAAAGAGTTTGGTTCGAAATTCCTAGCACCTGAGGAAGGCCGGAGCATACAACGACCGAAACATCGTACAAATGGCAACAAAGATGAGGACAATAGTCCGAATAATGTAAATATTGCAAATAATATCTCATCTCAGAAATATAGACAATTTGAAGGATCTATTATTAAACGTCGTACAAATAGCAACAAAGATGAGGACAATAGTCCGAATAATGTAAATACTGTAAATACTACCTCATCTCAGAAATATAGACAAATAGAATGATCTATTATTAAACGTCGTACAAATGGCAACAAAGATGAAAACAATAGTCCGAATCATGTAAATAGTGTAAAAGCGAGGATGTTGTGAAAAGCGATAATCACCCATATCCTGAAAGAGCTAACTTATCTAGATCTTTAACATTTCAAATCCTGCCAGTTTCTAGTGGTCAGTGTATGAAGATAAAATCAATGGTATAAACAGTTATGCAGAGACATTCACTCGTATTTACATAATCCAAACAAAAGTTGCACACTCCAGGAGAGGCTTTTATTTATTTCAAAATAATAAAAATCTCCAGTCACTTTTAAAGTAGGAACCTCCGACTTCAATGCTTTTTTTTTGTAACGCCCCGGTTACTTTTTAAAGGCCAACTAGTACACCCCCAAAGTTAACTTGCCCAGAATACTCGTCACGGCCGCTTTCATCTCTTCCACGCCCTCAAAATGTTACGCCACAAGCTGACTTGATCCTTTCACAAGCAGAGTTTTGTGTTAAACACATAAAATTTTTTTAAAAAGCCCTGAAACAATCAAGACTGTTTATGGATTTAGCGTTTTGAGGTTCAGCAGTGCACTGTCCACATTGGCAATAACGCTTCACTCCATCATGTTTTACCGGTACAAACACAGGAGTGTTAAATATCCCCACAATTTTAGAAATGGAATTTCCTACCTACTATCATGCATACGTAGGGTTTTAGATATAACACTCCACATAGCGAGCAGATAAGTGAGGTGAGTTGATGCCCTTGGTACAGTAGGAACAACCGACATGGATTAGGGCCTTTGCCACAGTTAGATACCAGTCCGGTCTAAAAAAAAAATGAGGTTAGAGCAACACGTACTATAACCAACATACTACAACCAACATACTACAACCAACATGTACTACAACCAACATACTACAACCAACACGTACTACAACCAACATACTACAACCAACACGTACTACAACCAACATACTACAACCAACACGTACTACAACCAATGGTCAGACTCAAACCATGTGGAAGAAAGACATTCATAGATGGTGGTTGAGTAGATCACCTCACCTTAGATCAAAAGATAGCAATCTTTTGGTGAAAACCTCATTGATAGTAAGGACTATATTTATGTCATATTGTTTTACATTGTTGTATTTAACGAAAATATTAACTGTATTTTTGGTACTCTTGTTTTCGTTTTCATTTCCCTTTAGTACCTCGAATTTATTCTTGTTTAATAGATTCTAGAGGTAGGAATATGTTATAAAATAACAATCCAATACACCGTTCGAATTCTTACAATTAAAATTTCTTTGTCTTGAACACCTACAGATGCCAGATCATAGCTGATATAAATCTGGACATTTCTGTGTCATCAAAGTACGGTAGCCATACCTACCATTATCCTTAAATATTTTTGGCTTCTCTGTCGGTGCAATTATTATATATATAATTCATTTTAATTTAAACAATGCGCGTTCATAAATTCCCTGCTACGTGAACGTTCAAATAAAACACTGTTACAAGAGCGTTCTTTAAAAGAAAAACGGTAAAAGGTAAAATCAGTTATTAAAAATCGCCTGAAGACACCACTCAAGGTAGAAACCTGGGTAGCGAAATAACTTACTAAATTCTAAAATAAGGTTTAATATTCATAATTAAATTAGAAATTTTTCTCTAAATAAAATTTAGAATTTTATAGAAGTAATCGATTCATTAAATTATAAAGTAAGGTTAATAATTATATATATTGTCCTTAATACACACAAAACTTCAACTATGACCTCAAATACAAACACACCTCTTACCTATCCACCTATTACCTCAAATACAAACACACCTCTTACCTATCCACCTATTACCTTAAATACAAACACACCTCTTACCTATCCACCTATTACCTCAAATACAAACACACCTCTTACCTATCCACCTATTACCTTAAATACAAACACACCTCTTACCTATCCACCTATTACCTCAAATACAAACACACCTCTTACCTATCCACCTATTACCTCAAATACAAACACACCTCTTACCTATCCACCTATTACCTCAAATACAAACACACCTCTTACCTATCCACCTATTACCTCAAATACAATCATTCTACTTTCCCCTTACATTAAAGACTACTTATTACCTACGTTTATCGTGTACCTGAATAACCCTGACATTAAAATTACCTCTTACATTAAATTTTACCACAAACGGTGATATGATTAAAATTTGAAATTTAGTAGAAAAAATCGTTTTCCAAACTGTGATCTAATTAATATGTAAAATTTAATTGAAAAAAAATCGACTTTCTGAATCCAAAATTATGATTAAATATACAATTTTAAATTATTTACAAAAACCCTACTTATATACAATAAATTATTCTGTACTGAATAAGCATCCCAACCCAAACCTGTTCCCATAAGAAATCCTAAAAGATATCGTCTAGTCACTAGAGATATATAAATAAAACTTACACTCCCCACACCAAAATTCTAAAGGTCAATCAGCAATACTTGTTCCCTTACCACTAAACCCCCATCACATAAACAATTGACAAGATATAAGAATAGAAATTTAAAAATTTAATATAAAAAAACGGTTTCCAAACTATGATCTAATTAATAAGTAAAAATTAAAAAATTAAAAATTTAATAGAAAAAATATATTCCCTAAATCCAAAGCTAAGATTATATACAAACTTACATTAATTATAAAGACTCTGCTTAAATAAAAATATCTGCACCAACCACTACCGGCTCTTCCAAGAAACCCATAAGGATATAGTCTAGTCACTAGATAATAAAAACTTACAAGGTCAAATCTGTCTAGAAATCAAAGACTCTCATTAATCAACCACTTTAAAAAACACCTTCTCCTAAAATTCCAACGGTCAGAGACTTATCCCCCTATCACTAACCCACACCAACACCTTTAACAAAACTACATAAATATAAGGAAAGAGGATTTCCATTACTTTACACACCGCCTGATGAGACATTGAAGTTTCAATGTCGAAACAAACGTGCCTTTGTAGCGGATATATATATACAGAATAATTATGTACATGTTCTAAAATATAATATATATATATATATATTAATTCAAAAACATAAAAACCAAATCATACACACACACACACACCAAATTCAAAACACCGTCGAAGCAATAAAAGCAACCAACTGACAGATGAAAAGATATATATATATATATATATATATATATATATATATATATATATATGTGTGTGTGTGTGTGTGTCTTAAAAGAGGTGAGAGAAAGAAAAGTGAAAGAATAAGTGAGCTATGCAAAGGGAAGTTGCGTTGGTGTTGGGGGTCTGCAGACGTTATTTATGGTTTCGTGCGCAAATAATTGTACATTTTTTCAATCGTCAGTTTCCCAAGTCTAAACGCTATAAACATTCAAAAAGCTTTCTGTTCCGGTGTTTTAATCAAAAAGGCGAAACCATTCCTTCCGAAAAAAAAAAAAAAGAAAAAAAATGAAAAACGAAAATTAAAAAAGCAAGAAAGATAATTGCTTCGAACTAGCAAAAACAATTTTCAATAAGCCAAACGGACTTGTCTATTGGAGAAGGATTCTCAGTCAAATATCAATTTTGCTTGGGTTAGTTGTCATTACAAATGCGTTTGCAAAACGCTCGCCATTTTGACAAATAGAGAAGCCGAATCGATAGACACAATGATTGTGTCACGTGACAACCAGACTTCATTCGTCAATATTTTTTCAGGCATTCAAGTTTTTCATGCTTTAAACAATCATCTTATATATATATATATATATACTACTAAGCATAATTATTAGGCCACCCCAGTTTTTTAAAAGAATTGATGTATTTCATACTATTTCTAAGTGGATAATTCTAAATGAAAAAAGAATGGTTCTTTTGTTATTATTACTTTACAAACTTTTACAAGGCAAGGAAGCAAAGATGAACTCGTCCGAATCATCCTACATTTTCTTCATTCTTTCATTGATGGAACTGCAATATATGTAATTATTAAATATTTATAAATTCTTTTGATGCACATGTTATTGTGCAGTATTAACAAAAGAACCATTCTATTTTCAGTTATAATTATTTACTTGGCAATAAATACTACAAAACTGGGATGTAATACATCATTTTTTTAAAACACTGGGGTAGCCTAATATTAGGTTGTCCCAAAAGTTCGTAAACACTTGCAAAAAATTGAAATTTTACTCGCAAAAACAACAAAAATTATTGCTCAAAATAAAGACCATCATTTTCCAAGATTTTCTGCCATCGATCTGCAAGCTTTCGGATCTAGTCAAAGTACCATTCAGCCGGCTTCGAATCAAAGAATTATTGACACGCTTCCTCGACTTCATCAAACGAGTCGAATCGGCGGCCCTTCAGAAAGTGTTGCATTGAGCGGAAAAGGCCGTAATCTGAACTGTAGACTGGATGTGGTAGAACCTCAACGCCGTCCAGCTCTTCAAACTTGTCTTTGGTCTTCCTGGTGGTGTGTGGCTTGGCATTGTCCTGCTGCATCAAAGCGCACTTTCGGTTGATCAGAGCCGGGTACTTTTGCTTCAACTTTTCGTAGATTCGCTCAAGTTGCTGACAGTAAAGTTTGATGGCACAACCATTCGAAACCAACTCAAAATGCACGATTCCTTCAAAGTTCCATCAAATACACAACATGACTTTCTTGCCGAATCGATCTTGTTTTAGAAGCGATGGTGTCTCTTGCCCTTTCTGAACCCATCGCTTGTCTCGATTGTGCTGGACCAGATAGAACCATTTCGCAAGTATTTACGAACTTTTGGGACAACCTAATAATTATGGCCGGTAGTGTGTATATTATACATATAAATTGTCGATACCAAATAAATGAACCTTTTTTATCTTTGATATACGTAAGTATATTAAAAGTGTGAGTCGCAGTACAAAATGTGGTTCTTGATGTGGGTCGCTATAAAAAAGCTTTGAAAAACGCTGGTCTAGTATATTTCTATAAATCATCAAATGTTTGCTTTCCTGATGTCTGTTTGTCTGTCTGTCTTCCCATAAATAAAATAATGCCTCGATCGGCAGCCGTCAGTTTTTGTGATAATTAATGGAAATGTGATATATATATATATATATATTTTAATATTAGAGATGAAAATACGAATAAGGTTTTTAGGATGTTAGATATGAAAAACATTTCAGAAATATAAAATATTAGATGTGAAAAAACATTTTTTTATGAAAATTATGAAAAAGATATTTATAATATTAGATATAGAAAATGCGAAAACATTTTTTCGGGATATTAGTTTATGAAAACATTTATAATATTATGTATGGAAATATGAACCTTTTTTTTAGGATATTACATATGAAAAAGTTTTTAGAATATTAGATACGAAAGATTTTTAAAAACCTGTTTAACGCTATGCGAATTCTTTCATGCTTTCTTTTTTTCGTGTATTTAATTTTCATGGTCTGTTTAATGGACAGGCCGGGGATAAGAGTAAAAGTTTAGACAAGAGGAGAGTGAAGAGAAAGATGGACCAGTTACAAGGAGTGTCAGAGAAAGGGCAGGACAAGAGGAGAGTGAAAAGAAAGATGGACCAGTTACAAGGAGTGTCAGAGAAAGGGCAGGACAAGAGGAGAGTGAAAAGAAAGATGGACCAGTTACAAGGAGTGTCAGAGAAAGGGCAGGAGAAGTATGGAAACAAAGGTGTGAAGACAGTTGCGAGTGAAAGGAACATATCCAGACTGATGTAGAAAGGACTGGAGTCAAGTGGATAAGAGATGGGAATTGACATTGCATTTAAATTCCTGGAGGTTGTATCCATCAGGAAAGCAAGTATACGGAAGGGAGTTCCACAGAGGGGAAGTGCGAGAAAAGAAGCTGAGGGCGTAGAATTGTCGGCTGCATTTGCTTGATCTAACTGTAAATGGGCGAGAACCTTGTTGCTAGTCTGGTTGCATGAGTAAATTCGGAGCACCAGTCACTTAAATTCGTCGGAGAGAAAAAGCCAGTCTTTTTAAGATCTCTTTAATAAGTTAAATTTATCAGGATGGTCCACAAGCTGATCTCGTAGACCGATCGCTAGTACTGCGAGTTCGATCGACTCTGGATTCGTCGTTACTGCGGTCTTATATCAGATTCCTAACACAAGCCATGTCACATCCACAAAGTCGAATCACTGTTATTTACCCCGTATTCCATTTGTATTGCTGCCATATCTGGTCGGGTTCTCCTGCTATCCACCTAGGTGTCATTGACCAAATCCAACGGAGAATCTGTAATGTGATCGATCCCGACTTAGTAGCTAGGATACAGTCGCTTTTTTACCGACGCAGTGTGGCTTCCCTATGGCTCTTCTACAAATACTTTCACGGCTTCTGCTCCGATGAACTTAGTTCACTGGTACCCCCTATATATGAATTTCCCCGAGCCACAAAATTAGCAACTAGGGCCCACTCTTTTACTGTAAGACCGATGAATTGTAAACGCAAATTCTACTCCAAGGTCTTCTTTTCTCTCACTTCCAGTCTGTTCCGTTTACTTGCTTCCCCGACAGCTACAATCTTCAAGAATTCAAATGTAAAGTCAATAGTCATCTACTATCTCACTAACTTACATCCTCTCTCTCATGCTTTTTTCTTCGTCCACTCACTCTCATCAGTATTCTCTTCCTTCTCATACACTCTTCCTGACACCCACTGTAACCTGTCACTCTTTCTTATAAACATTCCTTCTATGTAACCCCCTGCACAACAGTGGCAGTAAAATGCCTTGCTTGGGGCAACACGATTATGAAAAAAAGTTTCACTCACATCTTCCCCTGAATACTACAATCTTAAGCCCTTCAAATCAAAGATCAATCTTTATCTAGCCTCCTTAACTTTATAATCTTTACTTCCTGCCAACTCTATTTAAACTCATTTCAAAACCACTCTATCTTGAATATCTCGCAAGCCTTGTATTAAGTGAACTTTAGTATAAAAAACAATGTATAATATTTTCCAATATTTTCTATTTAGAAATAAGACATTTTGTTTTATCTTCACGAGCCATTAGCTTATATTTATTTATTTTTTTTTTAATCATTTCCCCTCAAGCAGGGCAGTTTTACTACCACTGTTGTGCGGGGGTTTACATAGAGGAAAAATGATGAGAAAGAGGGTTAGGTTATAGGGGGTTTCAGGAAGAGGGTAATAGAAGGATGGGAATACTGGTGTGATGGGGTGGAGTGGATGGAGAAAAGAGCTTGAGAGAAAGGATGCGAGTCAGTATTACCAAAGAAAACATACCTCGACAGGTATCAAAACTGTATTGCCTTTTTCATCTAAAATAGGGTAACTGGATTCTCGCCTATAAATGGTGAAGCACGCTTTCCATGAAAGTAGTTTCTCCGATTAAAAAGGGGATATAGTTTCAGTTCCTGTCAGGGGGCCTATTTTTTTTTAGTAAGGCATTAATTTCACTGTTTAAAAACAGAGACGTGTCCGTACTTAGATTTGCAATGAATTGGACTCAAGACAATTCGCGGATGATGTTAAAAGGCTATGAAGGCAATAATTGTCCTAGACAGGCCGATAATATTTTTCTATGTGGCCACATTACATAAAACAATCACTTTCCGAAAGTGATTAATCTATACTAATATTGGAGGATTCTCTTTGTATGTGCCCATGTCATATTAGCGCTCAAACAGCAAGTTCAGTTGATATTATTTCTAGTATGAAGACACGCAAGACATTCAGAAGTGACCAGAGATCATAAAAAAGCCAAACATACTATTTCTTGGCAAAGGACACAAATTTAAACGAATATTCTAAGCGCTCCAATTAAGTCTAAGAGACTTGTTCTTTGAATTCAAGTGACTTCAATATTTCAAATGGTCTCATCCTGACTCCTTGTTTTTTTTGTTTTTTTTTTCATAGTCAGGTCTGAGTTGTTTCTTTTAGGTTATTGGTTCCAATCCGTGAGAATGAATGCTAAAAATTCCCACTCCCAACATTTTCAGAAAAATTCTATAGATTTCGGCTTAGATTTTTTTCTTAGACGATAAAAACGAATAATTCTCAGACTTATCTATCTAAAATTATTTATAAATGGAACTTTGTCTGTGTGTGTGTCTCTGTGTGCGTGTGTCCGTTACCTATAGACTCCGAAACGGCTGAACCTATTTTCTTGAAAATTTACACAGTTGTACTATAAGCGTCTGCGAGTGTTCTTAGCTAGGTTTTGTGTCAAGGTACCCTCGATAAATATCGAAAAAATCGGGTTATAGAAGGATTGGTCCGATTATAATCAAATTTGATACACTCATAGACAAAGACATAAAAAACGATATTAAGAAGTTTCAAGGTTGCAGTTCTTACAATCGTGCAGAAAATCGATAATATATTATTTAAACCCGAGGAACCTTTCGGCCAACTCTTATCAAGGGCTCTCGTTGGCTTTAATTTTAAGGGAATTAAGGAAAAGGACAAGGCAAAATAAATTACTTACAATGCTGGGAGATGATGGAACTCGTTTAAAAATAAATTTATTGAAAAAAACACATAAAATGTAAGGTGGGGTGTACACATATAATTCCACAAGAGTGTTTAAAAGTGAAAAAATGTTACACTCACAGACTCACCAGCAATTGTAAGGAGCGTAAAAACCGCTCTTTCTGTCTGCACAGGCTCGGCTGTTGAATTTTCAAGCAAACTGCTTCCAAAATACGTAGATGATGTGTAGACCGAGCGCTGTGCAAGACAGTAAACCAGCTGTCCTCATATGCCGAGGCACACACTTGATTGTCCAAAAGATGTCGACTAATAGCGGAATCCAGAACAGATTGTGTTGTTCTTATAGGTCTGAGAGAGCCACTGGAACGTATATTAGCGGGGACGTGTCCCTTGTATCTGAAAATACCCTGGCTTGGTAGGAGATGTCAAACTGTAGCCGACAAAGTTTCGGCATGTGTTTCGTCCTGTTATTTTGCGGTCCAGTTACGTGTTGTTTTTCAGACTAGACTTATGTTTCCTTCCTTCAGTTAAGATAGGTTGTCCTATTTTCGAAAAAGTTTCATTGTTTACAAATTTAAATGTTGTGATGCGGCATACATAGGACGTACCGATCTGAGGTTGGAAACGCGGGTTTCACAACACGTCCCCGCTGATGATCATCCAACATAATTGAATTAATCTTTTTTTAATTTATATATATATATATATATATATATATATATATATATATATATATTCGTACTAATCGTACAATATCTGTTTTGCTGTTCATTATTTTGTGCGGTTCCTCACCCGAAATCCACAACAATAACTCACAAAAAAAAGTTAATTTCAAGTAAAAATGAATCGTGGCGTAGCACAACATGGAGTCCTTTCTTCGTCTGAGAGAACTGATTAGCTTGAAAATTCTCAAGAACAAAAAATAATGTTTAAGTACATTTTCATCACATGTTTGCGTTTTATTCCAATTCTAATCATCGCTTTTTAAGTGAATAGTTACGGCAGAAACAGAACAATTTTACAAGAAACAAAGAGGAGAGTACTGGATTGCTATGTGATGTCGGTTCTTCAATATGGCAGTGAATGTTGGACAATATCTACGAAGATGAAGGAAAAACTTGAAGCAGCTGAAATGTGGTTCTACAGAAGGATGCTGCGGATATCATGGATCGAGCATGTGAGCAACGATGAGGTTTTGGAAATGATGGATACGAAAAGGAAATTAATACTGAGCATCAGGAAGAGACAACTAAAGTTCCTGGGATATGCAATGAGGAAGTAGGCTTGAAGAACCTGATGCTAACAGGCCAGATAGAGGGAAAAACAGACAGGAGAAAGCAACGGACAACATATTTGAAGGACCTGATGACGGAACGAGAGTTGCATGATGCAACAGGAGAAAGCGTGCTAAGAGCCACGAGGGACAGGGAGATGTGGAAAGCCATGATCGCCTACGTCCTGAAAGGACATGGCACATAAAAGAAGTTACGGCAGTTAAAATAATGGTGGTGTCTATGGTAAAACCGCCCTTTTGACACAGCGTACTCTTTCTGAGCACGAGGGTCCAAGTTTGCCAAAGAACTAATAGGAAAACAGAACAAAAGTGAATTTTAGTTTCAATTGCGCAGAATGACTGCTAAAAACGCCCTTCTTCATAAATTTATAGACAAAGCCTGCAGATCCATACTGAGATGTTTTCTTAAGAAAAACGGACAATTCTCTTAACAATACATATTTCTCTTGCCTTGAAGTCAGAAGGTTATAACCACTTAACTGTATCCCTTTAACGCGCGAAAACTATTTTGTTACTGTCTTATCCATTACTTTGTCTTGTATTATTTTACCCTTTTCTTCTTATTATTGAGGATGTTTTTAATTACGCTTAATCATATTACATTTCTTTAACGAAAGGAGGAATCTTCGAATAGATTAACACCCAGTGGGGGAGCACTAATGCGTACCCAGAAGACGGCTAACCTAAGGGAATACATCATTTGTTTTGTTTTAGGCATCGGAATACATTTTCGTATGAAAATAATAAATCGGATTTTTTTCTACCTAGTAAAAAAGAAAAATAATTCTTAAGCTTATTCACAGATCTTTTTCTTTCTTGCCTTAAAGACAGAAATCTATAACAATTTGACTGTATCCCTTAAACGTCCTACTGCCGGAAAATATTCTGCCCGGTCAGTAATATCTCGAAAGAGACATGATCTCCCAAGTGTGTATCACGTATGGCACTTGACTGACTGACCGACTGTCTTAAACCTGCTTTGCCTTGCATCTCATTATTTTGTCTTGTATTATTCTGCTCTTTTCCTCTTACTTTTCTTCTGCCTCTTATTAATATTATTGAGAATGTTCTCAGTTACGCTTAACCATGTTACATTTCTTTAACAAAGAGAAGAATTTGGCACCCAGGGGGAGAAGCACTAATGCTTACCCAGAAGACGGCTAACCTAAGGGAATACATCATTTGTTTTGTTTTAGGCATCGGAATACATTTTCATATGAAAATAATGTTTTTTTAAAAATATCCTATGCTGTGCAAAAAAAAAAAAAAACTAGATTAAAGAACGAATTTCTTCTCATAATTTTTTATTGTTATATATAAAGTTATTTAATTCCAAGGCAATGCCGGGTATCCCTACGTAAATAGTAAGAGGAGTCGGTTGCGAGCAAGAGAATGAAACCGAAGCAAACAATTTTTTATCTGTCCCTCGTTCTCTCTCTCTCACTCTTACATCGAGTATACGCGTTTGTTTTTTTGCGTGTGTGCCTATGCGCGCGCACATATGGGTTTGTGTATGTGCGCGCGCCTTCCATTTTCTAACGCAGCAGCCTCTCGAGTCGGTTGGGTACGGATTGGTGAGCGTCAATCAAAAGCGATGCGAAGCTTCATGGCCACCAAACAATCATCCATAACTGTCAACGCCTTCTCACCAGAAACTCGTCCGGCTCGCTGATCTCGCAATCTCTCGTCGTCTCACGGGACGAGACAGAACCCTCAGCTGGGAACGACAAAAGTTCTTCCGCCCTTCTCCCTTTCTTTGTTTCTTGTTGTCCTTGAACAGAGAAAGTCTCATTTAATGCCTGACAGAACTGCACAGCATGAAGATAGGTTGAATATAAAGAACTTCTCTTGTGTTAATGGAATAAACTTGATTGGAATAAGACAATCTTCATCCTTACATTAATAATAGATTCTGTGATGAAAATAGTGTTAACTATAAGGTTAGTAATGAGAATATGCACAAAGATTATGTTAGAACCTCTGATAACTTATTGGACAGTGACTATTGCAATCGCATCCGCCTTAGATTTCATGGCCGAATTTTATCGCGTTATTCAAAAAACGAACTTTTTTTTAAAGCAAGTTCTATATTATCTTAATATGAAAAAATGGTTTCATCCTCGTTTGTCTGTCTGTGTGTCTGTTTATATGCCAGACAGAAAAAAAAAACGAAAGATGACCTAGTGCCGACTATTCTACATATTCATCTCGTGGCAAACAGCCTGCATGGGGATAGTTGGTTGGTTGCTTGCTTTGTTTTTATGGCAAATCAACCTCGGTGGGTCATTTATTGCCAACTAAACTTTATTTATTTATTCATTGCTGGTAATACTTTTTTCTTTCAACAATTTATTGTTGTTTTTATATAAGTTTTGTGTCTAGTAATACATTTTTCTTTTCGAGTATCAAGATTCATTGGGATTTGTTTTAAGGGTAGGGTCCCCAAGCCTTACCCTTGTTATTTAAACCATAACTGGAGGGAAGGGACGGATTAATACCTTTCTCAATGGTACCAGTGCTTAAGTGAATGCAGGGTATTCAACTGGAATTCGAACTCGGCTCACCGATTTCTCTTTCCGAGCCGACATCCACTGCACTACAACGCACATCCGTCACTATACGCTTACAGCACCTGGTATTCCCAAGTGGTTACTGACCAGGCTCAACGTTGCTTAACTTCGGTGTATTCAACGTGAGAGGCCGTAATCTGATAACTTATTGGAACTTATTAATTATTATGAAGATTGTCTTATTCCAATCCTCGCATGGGGATTGAAGATGGATTCTGTAAACATACAAAAACAGAACGAGGTTAAAGATAAGGATGTGTCTTCTTACAGGACTTATTCAACCTATGCAGAGAGGCAATTTTGAAAAGAATTAGAAGTCTTACCAGGATAGGTGGCCATAGATGGTACAGTGTTGATAGCAGACACTATGAAAACTCATAAGGAAAGCGAGAAGAAAGACAATTTACGGCCTTTGCTAAGAGAAACAGCGCCAAATTAGAATTTAGAAATAGTAAAAGCAAAAAAGTTACCAACATATCTGGGAAGTAATTTAACAGACAACTGCAAAAATCTAAGCAACGTATTAAGAAACACAAAAATTTCGTTAGAAATAAAGAAAAAATTGAACTTTTACGTAATATTTGTACTCCTATACAGGGCCGTAGCTGATGCTAAAAAAAACACCGGGCACAGAGAAAATTGCCCGGATTTATTAGTTGACAATGTGATAACGTCATCAGTGTCATCCGTTTCCAGAAACTATGATTTTTGCGGATTTTTTCGGCTATTCCAATGGAAATTAGGCACAGAACGTGAACGAAAGGAAATGAAACGAATTCGACTGGAACTCGGATCTCTAATTTCTCATTCAGAGTCGATAATCATTACACAATATACATCCAGGATTACTTCATTGTAAAGGTTGAATAGATCTGGTGAGATGACACATGCGTGTGTTACACCCCTTTATATATATATATATATATATATATATATATATATATATATATATATATATATATTTTATATAAAATGAATTCATTTTCCCTGTGTAGACGGTTTGCTGTCAATATAGGTTCCGGATTTGTATAATGTCGTTCCCAAATATGTCCATATTAAATTAGTAAAATGTAACGTGTTACAGGCGATCAGATTCTTTTAAAGGAAGTGATCAATATAAAAAGTAGAGCTATCCCGTTCAGGATAGAAAGAGATCAAAAGATTTATCTTTGGAACGACTTTAAGTTTCAAAGACATAACCGCTCATCAGCATCCGATAAATCTACTATAAATGCATTAAATTTATTCTAAATCTATTATTCATTGTAAATAAATTACACAGATTTCTCCTACCTTGAGTACATATATATATATATATATATATATATATATAGAGAGAGAGAGAGAGAGAGAGAGAGAGAGAAACGGATCAATATCGGAGGCAAGTGTTTGTAGATATAGATTAAAGGTTGCTTCAGGCATGAAACTAACAGTCTCCATGTAGTGTTGTACACACACAATGTCTGTTTTTCTTTCATTTTCTCTCTCTTTCTCTTTCTCTCTTTTTCTATCGTGTTTTTTTCTTCAAAGGAGGATACAGTTTCGAACTCTGCCAGAGAGCATATTTCCTTTATTAAGTCTCTTGAACATGCATATGAGTAGATGTAATTCACGCTGTTTAAAAAAAAGAAAGAAAATTAAAAAAAATATCAGTGCGTCTACTGAAATATGAGTATCCAAAAATAATTTTGTGAGTCGTATATATCATGTGCTATCGAAAAAATAATATCTCTAGTTTTCATCGTCTGCTTTGATCATCTTGAGAATGTATGCAACAAACTCAAAAGAGATACTACTTCCAAAGGATAGCGCCACAAGTCCGTACTACATTCGATTCAATATGACTGTCAAAAATACCGTAATTTTATAAAGCGGGTACCAGTGACTTACAATGATAAAATCGGAATTATGTCCTTATTTACGAGTGGCCTGACAAAAAAAAAGTTCTTGTTCCAAGTTCTGCCATTGAACCATGGCAAAGAACAGAGGAATTTTAAGAATTAATTATTAATAATCAGCCATGTTTAGTGCGAGTGTAGTTCACATGAACTTGTTTGCCTTTGTATAGTGAAATCAATCTCTGTGTCAATCAGCCATTTTTATCAGTAAGCAGTTAAACAGCGGAAGAATGGGTCCCTTTTTTCAATACGTGGACGAGAACAGGGTAGAGGTTTTGGTACACAGATTTTGAGCCCAATAATAATAATAATAATTATAATAATAATGAAATTTTTTGTCGGAATGTTCAGGATGAAGAACTATCATTTTTACATTCTTTACTATTCCAACTGGTAGACACATTTTGTGGTACTCAAAAAGTTTCGGCCGTTGTTATAAAATGGCCCGTAGGATACAACGTCAATTACAAATACAACAACAAAGATGAACATTTTTTTTTAATCCGAATACCAACGCATATAATAAAACACACATCTGAAGAAGGCCCGACGTTAAAACGATCGAAATATTGTAAATATAGCAAGCAAAATGAGTATGCTGTTCCGAATACCAACGCATATAATAAAACACACATCTGAAGAAGGCCCGACGTTAAAACGATCGAAATATTGTAAATATAGCAAGCAAAATGAGTATGCTGTTCCGAATACCAACGCATATAATAAAACACACATCTGAAGAAGGCCCATGTGTATATATATATATATAATAATAATAAAATCGACTCTGTACGTATCCAAATCTTAAAATCTTACACAAGTAATTTTTTAGGACCACGAATAACCGGCAGAATCTAACTCCGTTATTGTCCGCCGCTATAAAGCTTTGGACAATGAGGGAAAAAAAAAAGAAAACTGCGGTGTCTATTTATTTGATTAGTCCTTGGTCTGCCTTTGCCCTGACGAGCCGTTGTGCGAAACCGCGGTAGGTCTTGGCGATCTTGCGATTTTTTCTCGTATATATATATATATATATATATATATTGTAAGAAAGTTATGGAACACGTAGGTTTTAAACCCACTGTTCATGCATTTACTTTTATAAAGAGTGCTCGATACAACGATTTTTTTGTCATTCGTAAAGTTTAAGGTGTAAAAGATAATATTGCACCGAAAAAAGTTCCAAAAAATAATAATTTTAGCAACATCGCGCCCCCCCCCCCCACAGTAGAATGCGCCTTGCGCCCCCTCTACTCACAAAATGCAACTTGCACTCCCTCGACCATACTGAACCCACAATAAATATATATATATTTATAAAGTGAGAGAGAGAGCGAGACGGGTTGATGTCTATTTCAACATACAAGTATGATAATAATTTTCCAGTTAATCCTAATAATTATTTTGTTAATTTTTTTTTCATTACAATAGATCGGCGGAACCAAGGAGCCTTGCGGCCTCTAGAGAACTTGCGCCTCCCCGCAATAGCGTGGTCTGCGGGGGCCCTCAGCAAGGCCATGCTTGTTATATTCACAACACTTCGGCCATTATGATTTTCTTCAGATACCTTTAATCGTACTGCTTATTTTTATGACTATTATTCACCAATACAAGGTCCAACAGCACACAGGGCGATAGACGAGTTAGGATGTACATAGGGGGAGAGTTGGAGAGAATGGGAGGATTAGTGTGTTAGGAGGTGTCTACTGACCTTACATTTAAACTCCTGGAGGTTATAGCCGTCGGGGAAGCAAGCATGCGGAAGGGAATTCCACGGGCAGGAAGTGCGAGAAAAGAAGCTGTTGGAATAGAAATTGCGGTTACATTTCATCGGTTTCACTGTAAAAGGGTGGGACCTAGTTGCCAATCTAGTATCTCGTGTAAACTTACACCTAGGGGGCACTAGTGATTGAAGTTCATCAGAGCAGAAGCCATGAACGTATTTATAGAAGAGGCACGGGGAAGCCACGTCACGCCGGTGAGAGAGCGACTGCAGGCGGTCAGCCAAGTCGGTATCAGTCACGTTACAGATTCTTCGCTGTATTTTGTCAAGGAGCCCGAGGAGAATAGTAGGGCACCCGACCAGATGTGGTAACAGTATTCAAAACACGGGCGGATGGTAGATTTGTATAAGTACAGGATAGATTCAGGCAGAAAGAATTTCCAGGCCCTGAACAGAGAGCCAATTTTCATAGCAGCGGATATTTTTAATGATGATGATGGTGGTGATAATAATTTTCGCTATTATTATTATTATTATTAGTGATGATGATGATACTAATATTAACGCTTTTATTATCCAAATTAAAGATGATGGTGATAATAATTATCGTTATTATTATTAATTATGATGATGATGATCATAATAATTATCATCGTTATTACTATTTATGATGATGATGGCGATAATAATTATTATCATTATTATTATGAATGATTAAGATGACTATAAAGATTA